>JAPMOQ010050474.1:736815-822251 GCA_026543055.1 Argiope trifasciata
TCCGCATGTAAAGAGAATCCGACATTTCATACGCACCAACCTAATACATATTTATACTTCTTGCATACAGCCGACCACCCCACTACCACTGAACGTAACAGTATCGACAGTTACATATTTATACTGACGGCAGAATAGGTGAAGGCGCCATTTCGGGTAGTGGATTTTTTATTAAAAACGAAAATGGCATTGAGATCGCTGTAAGAATCCCTGATAACTGCTCAGTATTTCGTATCGAACTAATAGATATTGAGGAGGCTTTCAGATTTTTCATAACTGAGAGCGTTTGCTCTGACATTTGGAATCTGAGTGACAGCCGAAGCTCCATTCAGCATTTATCTGAATGGTGGAGACATTAGGACCGTACGACTAGGAACATCGTTCGGCTTTTGAATCGCTTTGTTGGCAATGTTAAGATCACCTTTCAGTGCGTTCCGTGAAATGAAATTGCTGATGGTCTGGCCAGAGAAGGCAGCTGTACGGATACTACTCATGGTGTTGCCTTACTTTTTCAGAAATATCTGTCATTCTTAGAGGAGGGCCCCCGTGCATAAATGATATGCAGAAAGTCGCCCTGAAGCTCTAATATTTGAGGTTGGCAACAGGCGCGATCAGACAACTCTCGCTAGATTACGAAGTGGACACACTCGTATACAAAGTTATGTGATGGGACACAAAGTTTTTCCCATGTGTACAAAATGCAATGCGATTCAAACTGCTTCTGCCCACATTTTGGCCTGCATCGGTTTCAATAAAAGCCGGCTATTCTTAAGTCCCGAGTCCTTTTTACATTGTTTGAAGGCGTTCGGGCTCATAGACCTGGTTTGATGTTACTTCTTCTTCTTGCATACAGCCAACCACCCCGCCACCACTGAACGTAGTAGTATCGACAGGATTTATTGTGGTCGACTGCTGTGGTTTGATGTTATCGTCAACCTTGTGGGATAAGCCACAACAGTATTAGCACATAGAGAGTAAACGATGTAGCCATTGAACTCTAATGACTAGTTGAATCTCTAAAGTTTCATTTAGAGAGCTAGTGACTGATTTATAAGAAAATAATTAAGTAATTTTTATTTTATTTCTATTGTTGTATGACTAAAATATTGCCTTTCTTCATATTAGCACTGTGGATCTTTTGGTCGAAGTCTATAAAGACACCATTGATGACCCAACACCTGTCTTTACATCTGTCCAATACTCGGTGAATGCTGACGGGGTTCTTGAAGCCGGTACTACTGTTCTTGATGTACGTGCAACAGTTCCTAATGGTAGTCCTGTTTACTACAACATAACTGGCCCTGAGGATACACTCATTCGAGGTTTCAACATTGATAGGGAAACTGTAAGTGAAGTTTATCTCAATTAATTTGGTTAATAATGAATTTTCAAAAATTATTTTTGGAGACTAAAATTTCTCAGATTGTTTTAGATATATAGAAGAAATACTGCAGATTAAACTGAATGCTGTAATTTTTTTTTGTTATTGTTGGTGCCTAAAATCTCGAAAACAGTTTTGGATAATATAGAAAAAATATTGTAGATTAAATTGAATATTTTATTCAAAAATTATTGTAAGCTTTGACGCAGAAAACAACGTTGAGGTTTCAAAATAACAACCTTCAGTTACTGGTACAAAAATCATCACTTTCTTATTTATATCTATGGTTCAAAGCGTGTTTTCTCTCAATATTTTATAATTTTTTAAATCTTTTCTGTAGAAATAAACAACTGTTAAAAATAATCTAATTTTAATAAATATTCTGAATCATAGATAATATATAAATTTTCGTTTATAAACAATAAAAAAGAAATGCGATTTTAACTTCTTTTATTTTTAAATGTTATTTTTACTGTCTATAATTCCTATATTAAAAAAGGTTTAAAGAGCTGAGAATAAAGACGTTGACTGTTAATTGACCTTTTCTTTTTTTAGTATATGAATGTGTCGGAAACGAATAAACCCTAAAATCTATTAATAACCACTATTCATAGCTCTGTGCCTTTGTTATTTAATAAATAGTTAATTAGTTATATTCTTTAAAATGTAACTTCCAATTTTGCTCATTACTATGTAGATAGTGAATACTAACTGTGAATTATTATGTAGACATAAAGAATGTATTGACTGTGAATACGCTTGTTGTAATGAATGTACTATCTGTGAATTACTACGTAGATAGTTAAGTACTCTGCAGATATGTAAAATGAAATTTTAACCTCAATTTTTGTGGTATGTTATCATTAGCACAGTGATTCTCAACCTGTGGGGCGCGCCCCCCTAGGGGGGCGCGAGCACACTAATGGGGGGGCGCGAGCATATCCAAGGGAAAATGTTATTTTTAAAAAATGATTAAGCGACTGAAAGGAAAGAACAGACACACACATACAAAACAAAATACATTTCGACATATTTAATAATTAACTTATTAAATTAAAACAACTTACTAAATTAAAAACAAATTTAATAATTATTAGTGACTTCCTTGGGCCTGTCTTGCAGTGCAAAGTTTTTCGAAGGAGGGTTTAATATTAGAAATAGACACTCTCAATTCTTTTTCTATATTTAGCTGAGATCTATATTTTGTCTTCAAAGAAGCCACAGCAGAAAATCCAGTTTCACAAAGGTAAGATGTTGAAAATCGTAGTAGAATGCGAAATGCCTTTGTTTTTAGTGCAGAAAACTCATCATCCACTCCTGCCCAAAATTTAAAGAGTGATTTATTACTAAATTGTCTTCTGGTTTCGCCGCTTGCCGTGAATTCTATGATGGTTTCTTCCTCTTCAATTGAGAGTCCTTCGGGAGTATTTTGAAATGGATCCCTCACCCACTTGTAACATGATATCAGTTTATCGTCAGCAAGAAAGTATTTTTTAAAATTCTTTGCTAGCATTGCTAAAAGATTTTCAATGGTTACAAAAACAACTTTTACATGTTTTTCTTGAGCCTTGTAAGTTTTAATACAATCATTCAAATTTGCAAACATTGTTAAATTTTCTTGCTTTAAATTTCTGCTCCACAACTCCAATTTCCTACAAAATGCATTAACTGTAACACGTATCCAATATATGTGTATTTGCTCCTTGCAGCTGAAGATTCAAGTTATTTAATTTCTCGAATATGTCGACCATGTAGCTCAATTTCATCACAAAAAACTATCGCGAAAATTCTCAACTTCCGGTCTGTTTTCCTCTTCTTGGAGAAAGGCGATTTCTTCTCTTAATTCATAAACACGTTGCAAAAATTTCCCTCGTGATAACCATCCTGCCTCGCAATAAAATAGTAAAGCTGAATGTACTACACCCATGTCTTTACAAATTGAGGAAAAGATTCTTGATCTCAGGGGTCTCATTTTTATATAATTTACTACGGTTACAACCGTAGTTAACACAATATTCAAACCAGTACTCTATTCTTTGGAAGCCAAAGCTTCTCTGGGGATCCTGCAATGTGTCCAGACGCACTGTGGCGATTTTTGTTTCACAAGTACTTGAATACTTTGGAATCTTCCGGACATAGAACGAGCACCATCGGTGCATATTCCGACGCAATTTTTCCATTCTTTGTTTGCCTCGTTCATAAAATCATTTAAGATAACAAATAATGCGAATGCTGTTGCTTTGAGTTCTATTGGTTTGTAGAAAAGTAATTCTACTACTGAAAAATCATCACAATTTCTAACATAGGCAATGAAATGAGCATCTTTATTACTATCTGTAGCCTCATCGAGTTGTATTGAAAACAATTTGTCACGTAACTTCGACAAAAGCTGACACTCTACCTCTTCAACTATATCAGCAATTCGACGGACAATAGTATCATTTGAAAGAGGTATAGACTGCAATTGTTTTGCAAAATTATCTCCAAACATAATTTCTTCAATCTCAATTGGGTCTGGCAAAATAAGCTCTTCACCAATGGTGTGAGGCTTTTTATATCTGGCTATTTTATATAAAACTTTCTAAGAGGCAATTAAAGCTTTTTCATTCACATACAAAGTTTTTTTAAACAATGATTTTTGCTTTTCATATGATTTTAATTTTAATTCGAAGAATTCTCTGGGTTTGTTTACGCACTCACTATGAAGAGTTTCAAAAGATCGTTTAAGCTTATTAGGTTTCATGTTGTCTGCCGCCACCATTTTTGAGCAAATGATACACAAGGGCCTTTTTTCTTCATTTACTTCAGTGCTAGTGAACCCAAAATAAAAGTATTCTTGAGAATATTTTCTTGATTTTATTTTCGGAACCACGCTTCTCTGTGTACTTGTTGATGATTGTCTATCGTCTAATGCTCGCTTACAGGCCACTTACAAATTTATCAATCATTCTGCATAAGTCTGCTGCCTGAATATTTAAAACGGTGAATTGCAATTACACGAAAATATATATAACATATACATTCAGAATAGATTCAGTAGCGATAGAAGGATCGACTCGAATGAGATTGTCTGGAATTGAAATTGTCGTCATAGAACTTTCTCCTTCTCCCTATGAGAAAACATTTGTTCACATCTGCGCACGCTTCTAACTTAACTTTTAAGTTGACCAGACAAATCCCAGACAAATTGAAATTTCTCGCGAAACCGTGAGAATGCCTGACATGGCGGGACGCAATAGCAATAAAAAGGCATAGGATTCTTGTTTTTTCAATGCCGAGAATCGGTGTTGCAAATGTCAATAAATTTCCATATTCTTGGTAATTTGTAAAGTTTAAAATTAAGGTTGTAGTGTAGGTTTAGTGCCAAAATACTCAAAATGCAAATTGCATACATTTTATTGTATGCTGTGGAGAGGGGGGGGGCGATGAAAATTATGATTGAAAATTGGGCCGTGAATACCAAAAGGTTGAGAAACACTGCATTAGCATGATCCACTGGGACACTTGATTAATATGAACGGAATGAAATGAAATGAAAACTGCTGTAGAATATAACCACAATGGAGCTACAGAATTTTGATAAATTAAATGATGAAATAACTGATTGACTACATCAACTGCTAAATAAAATTTATGAATGAATTGAATGAAAAGAAATCTACAGAATCTTGCAGACGGTTGTAATTTTATATGCTCTGTTTTAGGGTCGCATTACCACAACGACTCGACTCTCTGCTGAACAAGAAACTTTGTACCATTTCCTTGTGGCAGCCTCGAACAGAAACGACGCATCCAAAGGAGTCGAAGCTGGGGTATGTCATCTCACTGTAGAAAATGCTATTTACCCATTTTTGATAAGTGGAATTATATTTTCTTTATTACGGGATATCTTTCGTTAACCCTTTTACATTAATTCTTTTCTTTTCATCAATAGGTTGTTGTACAGCTTAGTGATGCCAGCATCCGTTGCCCGAAGTTCCCGTTTTCTGAATATTTCACTGCTATTCGAGAAAATGCACCTCCAGATTCAGTTGTGCTTCCCTACCTGCAAGTTGAAGATGCTCACATCTTTGATAGAGTATGAGCCATTTTCTCAAAAAAATTGAATATTTTACTTCAAATCGTTATATATATAAATCGTTAAATATAAATTACTAGCATTAATTACTAAATTAATTTAAAATCATGCTTGATAAATATTGTTATTATTTTACAGTTATCTTACCAAATTACGGAGGACAATTCAAATGACAATTTCCTTATTGATACTCTTGCATTTAATGTTTCTGCCAAAATCAAGAAACCTTTGGATAGAGATACCATGCCTATGACACTTCAAGGAATGTACACGCTAACCGTAAGTAGTCCTTTTCTTAAATTTATAATGAAGAGAAAATTTCCATAGTATCGTAAATTGCTTTTATTTTTGAATTGAAGCTTAACAAAACATAAACGAACCTAATTACCAATTTAATTAAAAAAAATCATAAAAATTGCAGAATATTGGAGAACATCACATCAATTTTTATATATTGTTCCGATCTCTTGTTTTCTTCCCATGTCTATTTACTTTATTTTCAAGATTAAATGTTTGTTTTGCTGATATCAGAGTCAATAGAGACTGAAATTTATTTCTTTCGCATCAAATACATCAAAAACAATATTTATGAATTTGAGCTAACTAATATAAGTTGTATTGTTACGAAGATGACAAGTCACATCCGTATAATTTAGTTAGTGAAAATGCGGATGTTACTGATGGCGTCTAAGCCAACAATTTCTTCTTTGGAATTCCAAATCAAACATTGGGTGGGTGTTTGATGCATAACTGATTAATTAAGACACCATCCATCTGCCCATGGTAGATATCAGAAATATATCTTGAGTGTGTGATTCTATGTACTCGAAGTTAAACTACCTGCATTGATTGATTATATGTCCTTTATTACCATAAAATTTAATTTATTGCCATAATCATCTTTTATTACCACAAAAATGTCAGAAAAGCATAGAACACAAGATAACTGATGACAGCAGGGATTATATTCAGCGCAATTCAAAAAGCAAACAGTTTTTATTTGATACAAGTTAATGTAATTTATAGAATGATTTAGCTTTGCAAATATTGGAAAAATTGAGGAACATTATTTTGTGTTATAGTGGGCACTGTAACTTTAAAGCTTTAGTCGTATCCCCTTTCTCTTGCAGGTGACGGCCAGCAACCAGAGATGTTCTGGAAATACTAGATTGAATATTTTTGTTGAAGACGTAAATGACAACAGTCCAGTGTTTGAAAAGAAAGATTTCCTAGTTGAAGTGAAAGAAGTAAGAAAAATCATATAATTAGATTTTATGGAAGTTTATGTCCTTAATGTCTGTTTGCTGAGTGCTATTAAAACCTTTCTCTTTTAAGAAAGATTCTGTTCCTATTTTTAAGAAATAACATTTTCAAAGTTTGTAATTGATTGGTTTATGAAAATAATCCGTTCTTACTTTATGAATTGTAAATTAATTGGTCATTGATTTGCATTTACCTGTAGTAAATCATTGAGTTTCAAAGGAAATTAAAATATTTCTCTGCTAACTAAAATATTGCTAATATCTCTCCCTAACATAATTTAGAATTGTTAATTAACCTTCAAAAATATTAATAATTAACTTCAACGAGCTTACTTTTTGCATTTTTTTTGCATAGAATTCCCCTCCTGGTCATGTCGTTGTGCATTTGACTGCTATGGACAAAGATGAACTGGACATCAATAAATTGCGATATTTTATCATTGATGGTAAGTACTATTATTTATAAGTAAATACTTATATTTCCAGCAATGTAATAAACTTATACAGCCAGAAGCAAAAGATTTGGTGAAAAAAAAAAAGAATATTTTTTGTTGAAAATATTATTTAACTTTTCATCAGAACATGGATTTGAGATTTCAATATTTCCCCCCTCTTTAAATTCTTATTTATATGGTTTGAACTTTAAGAATGAAAGAAAAGAAAACTATTGCTATCTTCATTTAAAAAAAATTATGAAATGTTTATACGATGAAATAAAAATTGTTGCTTTAACAAAATGTATTTTTGAAAATATTGAAACATATTTTAAGACTTCATTCAATTTTACTATGATAATCTTTTATAATGATTGATCACTTTTCTTTTTATGAGTAAAAATATGAATTCCTTTATTTAATTACATTTGTTTCTTTTACAATTTCTTTAATTTGTTCTTTTGTTTCATAAAGTTACGAAAACCTATAAGACACAGGAATTCGTAACTAAAATTTTTATAATTATTATGAGTTTATCAACTTTTGAAAGAAATATTGTGGTATTTAAATATTTTCTCTAATTTTTTTTCATTTTTTTTTCTTTTAGGCAACAGCGAACAACAATTCCAAATCGAAGAAAGCACAGGTGTGTTGTCTGTACGATCATCTCCCGACAGAGAAGAAACACCTGTTTTCTCCTTGAGAGTTCTTGCTTTAGATTCTGCCAATAATACGGTAATTAATATTTTAATATTTTACTGTAGTATTTTTTAGAACTTTTAATATTTAAAAACTAATTTTTTATGTATATTGATATGAATTATTGAAATTATTTGAATTTTTTAAATAATTAATATACCTGTTATTTTTTTATTTCTTTTTCTGATGCAATTATATTTAATTATTCATAGGGTTTTGCTAACATTCATGTTACTATACTGGATGAGAACGACTGGACACCTACTTTTATGAATGAAACCTTCCTTTTGAATGTAACTGAAGGTAATAAAATGTTCAATTATCTTAAATTGTACCCTGCAGTAATTTCTGAATTATTCGGGAATTGAAAATAAAAAGTTAGCTTTGTAAAAGGAATGGGAAAACGCTACAATTATACTTCTTCTTTAATTTAAGTATTATTTTACTGTTAATGAAATAGTTTCGAATTATCTTTCAAGTTAAAAAAGTATTGAAGTGTAATTAAGACTTGTTATTCAGAGAATGAAATTGAAATCTCATAAGATTATATTTAGTACAGTTGTAGTATTAATTTAATTTAATAGATGGCAGCACTAAACAGTTGCTGATTGGAGCTTTGGGCATTAAACTCTTCTAAATATAATTTTTTATTTAAACATATAGATGGCAGCACGTTACTTTGGTTAGCAAATGTTTGAATTTTCTAAATAAAGTTCGGATATTGAGATAATAATATGTGATAGTTCAATATAAAAAAATTCCATTTGTACGAAGCATTATATTTCTTCTAACTGTACATAAACGATTTTTATTTGACTTTCAAGGGTCTAGCAGTTTAGGAGCTAGTATTCGCTTGCCAGTTGTTGACTATGACGAAGGACCCAATCGACAGATGGAGCTCCTAATCTTGGAAGGAAATATTGACAATCATTTCCGATTATCTGTTGACGACCGAGGGGTAATTCTTCTTCTTCTTTTTTTTTAATTATTCAGACTCTTTCAACTACTTTCTTTTTGAAGTTTGAAAGAAAAAATATTATTCTGTAAAATGGAAGTTCTGTAAATTATAATAATTCCTGTTCACTATATTTATACGTAAAATTTCTACATTAAATTTTGAAATTAATAAATAGTTTGAAATTTCTTTCATAGCCTCTGCTGACAGTGGTTAAAGAATTAGATCGTGAGGAATATGGTGTACCAGATTCAGCTCTACATGTAGTTGTTGTTGGAGCCAAAGACATGGGTGTACCACCTCGTACTGGAACAGCAACGGTAATACATTTTTTTCTGGTCATTTTTTTCTTTCAAGACTACAAATCGGAGCTTTCCTCAGAATATTTATAGTTTTTCCTGTTTTCTTAGGTTGCTGTTGTAATCCAAGACATAAATGACAGCCCTCCTGAATTCGCCAAGGATGTTTACTACGAATTTGTGTCTGAGAGTGAGCCAGTGGGTAGTGTAGTGACAACATTGACTGCAAAGGATGAAGATGCTGAGTACAACACCAATATGAAATATGCTTTTGGATCCCGTACTAGAAATGGTACATATTGTTTTTATTTAATAAAGAAGCTGTTTTCTTCTTTTAATCTGAATAGTATTTGTGTCGTTTAAATTAATATTTTTATATTGTTTTGTCTGGTTCTTTCAGTATGTTTATTACATATCTAATAAAAAAATTGCTTAAAGTGTATATTCTGAATTTTCAGTTCCCTTCTTCATTGATCCTTTCACTGGCGCCGTAAACATCTCAAGAACATTGGACGTTTCTGAAAATCGAGAATATAGTATTATAGTAGAAGCTTCTGATGGATTATGGAAAGCTGCGGTAAATATTAAAATAAAATGAATATATATTTGATGTGGTTTTACTAGTACTGAAATAATTACATTTTCTCTTGCTTAAAATATAGATTGTTTATTATAAGTAACAATATATTAGAAATATATTGTTACTTGTATTTCAGTAAATACTTGATTTATCTATTAAATATTATTTATAATGAAACAACTGAATAGATAAATGTAATAAAAAATTACTAATTTAATCTTACAAATGGAGAATAACCACCACCATCAGAAAGAAACTACATTTTGATAATTTATTAGATATTTATAAATGTGTCAGTATTTTAGAGATTTCTCTAATTGTGCTGCTATTAAAATTCGACATCATTTCATCTACATAAGTAATGTTAATTTCAATTATGTGTAAATTTGAAATTACAATTTTTCCTAAAAATTATAAAACTATGAAACGCTTGAAAAATTGAATTTGCTTTCCAGTATTGTTTTGAACAGCTGCCATTCTCTGTTATTATTCTTTTCGATGACTTTAATGAGGAATTGCATCAAAATAAAACGCGCAATTTTCTAAACAATTCTGTTCAACAGTTTTGTGAATAATAATAAATTGAATGAATGTTATATACTTTAATCAACTATTTTTGAAATTTAAATCTTAAAAATTTTCAATTTTCAATCGCCATATCTTAAAATAGTCATTTATTAAACTCGTTCAGTTAACGTGTTTTTATCAATCAATGTATTTTAAAGAGTCCCTCAGGGTTTGAAAATGCTTGCGTGTTATCTGATATGCATATTGGAGTGCAAAATCTTTGAATTAACAAATTATTATTGCATAATTATTAATAATTAATGTTGAAGGCGGGAATTTCATAGGTTCAGGAAAGTCTGAACTGTTCCGATATATCCTTATCCATCTTGGAATAAAATAGTCTCGACCAGTATTTCATATAATTTTGTAATGAAAACTTTTCAAACGTCTCTAATTTATATGCGTAAATTTCTGATTAATCGAAAATAATGAAATAAATTGATTTTTTATAAATGTCTTACTATAAAAGTAAGAAATTATATGACAATGCAGAGCATTAAATTTAATTGCCGGATAACTAATGCAAAAAATATTACAAAAGTAACGTGCGTATAAGATCCAATAACTAATTATAATTCTCACTCCCACTCTTGCTTCCAAGTACATTTTTTTTGAATTTTGAAGTTATTGCCAGGTACAACAATTATACTTAGTCTATTAACAGCAAACGATTTGCGAATGGATGCCATTTCATTAAATATCGTTACAATTCTGATGTATCTATTAGCTTCAAATAATGATTTTTTTCTAGACTACTTTGAAGCTGTTCATAAGAGAGGCTGCCGAGAGAGATCCTCTTTTCGATCAGCAACACTTCCGTTTTGCAGTGGCCGAGAACATAGCAGGTGCATTTGTTGGGCAGGTGGAACTCAAGGAACGTATGTACCGGAGCAACAGCATGATGCAGTATAACATTGTCAATAATGATGTTAAGGAACTATTCAACATTACCAAGGTAAGTTATGCTGAAAAATGTTTGTTGTCATTTTGTTATTGAATTGCGATTCGAGTGTAGGTTATAAAAAGAGTTTAAGCATTTTTATTTTGTTTCATTGCCTTTGGTTGAAAATAAGAAGCGTGTTGGGAACAAATGAAATACAAATTCACTTTTTGAAGGAATTTGCTTGAGTTAGTCTCACCTAATGTGACCTGTCATTTTTCTACCACTTAGCATCTTTTTAAAAATAGTAATTAACTCTAGAATTCCTTTATACTATTCAATAATAATTAGTTTTGAAGTATTCACGCTACATATTCATGCTACGTCACCATTATATCACCTCTTCATCATTAAAAAATATTAATTAACTCTATAATTCTCTTATATTATTCGTTTTGTGTTACTTAGCCTTTAAATATTCATGCTATTTGAGCCGGTGTCATTATTGTGCTACAAATTTTTCATTTTTAGAAAAATTATAGTTAATTCTTAGAGTTTCTTTATAAATTACGAAATCAAAATTTAACAATTTAATATCAAATTTGACTTTACATAAATTTGATTTTTAAAAATTTACTAAATTCAAATAATAAACAAAATTCTTTAAGTATAATTTTTATTCATTTGAAAAATTAAAAATAATACATCTTAAAGCCATTTAGTTTCAACAATTTTTTATTGTTAATATTCTACCTTTTAAATCTTAAAGATTTTGTTAAGTAAGATTCGCATAAAATTCTATATTTTGAATATTATTTTAAAAATGAATTTTATTAAACTTTTATTGAATGCCAGGAGCTATAAATTTAACAGTTTGTTTGAAAAATATTGTTACTATTGTCATTAGCGTAAATAAATTATTAAATCATTATTAATATTATTTTCACTCATAATAAAAATCTTTACTATTATTATAAATAAAAATAAAAATAAAATTATTTTTCATATAATAATATCAAGTTGTAAATTTATAAAATATTTTTAAACAACATTTTCTGAAATTAAAACTGAAATCCGTTTTAAGGAAAATATTTTAAAAATTATTGCTTTACTTTACACATGCTATTATCATTTCACTATGTGTCGAAGATACTTAAAAATAACACTTTATGATGCCAAAATCTTTTGTTTTTAATACTTCACTTTATAAATAAATATTTTGTTTTATTTCGTGTCACCTCACTATTCAACTCTGGAAGAAGAAGAAAAACCGAGGAAAATTATTATTTCTATTTTTTTTTTCTGTATCATTAAATAAACGCTTTGCACATATAAGCAGAACTTTCCGATTGGATGGCGAGGAAAAGTAAAACGATAAAGATTGATGGGAAAGTGAAGTGAAATACTTTTGCGTATAAGTAGCAGTCGTCGGTCATAGGTAGGGGATTGAATTTTTTCATCAGAGTGGAAATAAATCTGTAATCTTAGAATTTTCTAAAATAAAATAACAGTAATAACAAAATATATGGACTGAAAAATGCAGTGCTCTTGGAAATCTCATCGAATGTGTCATATAATAAACAAATGCTAGAAAAAAAATTTCATAGTACTTTTATACTAATATTAAAAAAAAAAATTGCTCTTCGTAATATCGGCACCGATTTATTTTTCAAATTTACAGTTGCTCTTATTTTATGACGTAAGAGGTTTAAAAAATATTATGGAAAACTATTATCCCCCCCCCCCCTACTCCCGAGATTGACTAAAGCAATTAATGTGTTGCGTAAAGATTTACGATATTTAGATTACCATATTACAAAAAAAGTGTTGTATTTATTACTAAAAGATTCAGATCTCGTTGAGGTATATATTTCATATAATCTTTTGTTGTTGAAGAAAAAATTTTCTTACCAACAGAAAGGAAACATTATAAAAAATTGATAAAAATGCGAGAATTTTATATTATGAAAGATTCGATCGTTTGTCCTATACTTAAGATATTCTTTGATTATATTGTGCAATACTTAAGCCTTACACATATTAGGAAGAAAAATATTCAGTAATTTTAACGTATAGAGATTTCTTATTATACATAACTTTTATGCTCCATTTTAAAATTACACGACAACGCTATTAATATTGATTTTGTGACTCTGAACTTCTAGTAAAAGACGAGGGTGATGCTCAAGTCGTTTTCTTTTGTCGAAAATAATATTGTGAACGCCGAAACTTATGGATAAAAATGTGTGCCAGATTTATATGTAGAATTTTGCATGAATCTGGTTATTCTACTTTCGAAATTTTACTATCAAGTAACCTACGTCCTAAAATGTATCAAAAAGAGGATGTTTATTAGATTTAATCTGAATAATTGCCTTACAACTCATGATTCTTTTGTGGAAATGTATTTAAAACCATATTCGTTTCAGGTCTATAAACATAGCCTTCAACCGAATCCTGAACCTTAATTGTGAATCATCTCCAATATAGTTGCGAATAGGCTCTTAAACCACAGCGGGGAATCGAGCTTTGTACCGTGATAGTGAATCGAGTCTTGAACTATAGCTAGGAATAGAGCCTTGAACTGTGATAGTGAATGTAGGCTTGAAGCATAGTTTTGAGTAGAGTCATGAACCATAGCTGAAAATCGAGTATTGCACAGTATTATTGAATCGAATTTTGAAACATAGTTGTAAATTAAGTCATAAGCCATTGCTAGGAATCGATCCTTATACAGTAATAGTCAATCGAGTTTTGAACCATATTTGTGTGTAGAGTCATGAACCATAGCTAGAAATCGAGTCTTGCACCGTATTTATGAATCATAGTTGTGAATCGAGTTTTGAACCGAAGTAGGGAATTCAGCCTTGAGTTATATTATACAAATAATGAAGACGACGCAGTCCATTTATTTAACGAGAAATTAAAATATTTTTCATTGAATAAATAATTACTTATTAAATGTGCTCTGAAATTATAAGACGTTAAAAATAAATAGTAAATTTTGCCAGTAAAAAGTAATATTTGTTTTGAATGGCAGAAAATGTTTCGCTTTTAAAAAAAATTCATTCGAATTAATGGTTTTGCGGCTTTCAAAGTTGCCCATCTGTTAAATATACCATTATGATAAAACGAAGAAGGAAAAAAAATCAACTTAAGTAAGTGTGAAAGAAACTTATAAAAAATTTCAATCCTTTGATCTAATTTCACATTTCACATCCATTTCTAAAAGGAATTTGTTAACCATAAAATGCTAGCTAAGAAAAATATCCACATTTGAAATATTTACGAACTATTATTATAAGCAACCGCTGGCTCTTAAGTGTGCCATGTTTTTTACCCATTATTTCTGTCACTTTTAGTTTTAAAACTATTTATTTTGTATGCGTTTATTCATGAGACATTTGTAAAAGAGCTCTAAAGTTAAGAGCGCAATTTATATCCTTTGCCTTCTACAACATCGTTTTTCCTCTCAACCGTTTTCCTTTTTTTCTAAGTAGTAGCTAAACTACTTACAGGAAAATTAGAGATAAAGCTAGTTTTTTTTAAATAATTTTTTTTGTGTCTTGGAAAAAAAAGACTTGGGTTTTAATTTGGATTCTTTTGTATTATTCTAATCAGAGTTAAAATAAATTACTGCGAAATAAATAAAACAGAAAAAACTTTTCTTAAATTCGGTTAAAACCAAGTGGAATTAACAAAGGTCAATTATTCACTCGTCAACGGTATTAAAAGCAATTAAATTATTTTCTAAGAAAGTTGCGTCGCAGATGCAGTATCTGTTTCACTTTACTTCTGAAGTTGCAACACAGAGTGTAATTAATGGATTTTTTGGCTTCATTAACATGCTAAAGAAGGCAATTTATCTAAGTTTAGAATGACGTTGAACTTGACTGAGGTGTTGCAAATATTTGCTCTGGTTTGTTAAGGGAATGAAACGTGTGAATGCAATCAAGGAATTAGGAATGTCAGTGAAGACATTTCGTATTTTTTTAGTTTGTATTTTATACTTGTTTTTAAAATACTCTCCGTTTGCTTCTAGTTGAACTAATATTTCTATTCAATTCCATTGTACTCTTTCGATTTTGATTAGATTTAACATTTTATAATCGATTCTTCATTTCGATTTTGTAATTGTTCAGTGTTAGATACTAAATGGTTACTGAAGGTGATAAATTTTCAAATTTAATTTAGTTTAGTTATATTAACGTCGTCCCATTTTAAAGAAACACTTGGGCTATTTGCCGATGGACCTCATAATTTTGAGCCTCGTTCAAATGACGAGGATGACAGCTGAGTTGACACCTTTTCCAAACTTCCACACCACTACAGCGGAAGGTGTAAGTTTATATTCTGATTATTTTTCACATTCTTCCGTCAAGCAGTTTGAAATCAACAATAATTTTATAACAATTTGAATTATTAATGCTGACTTTAATGTATAGATTGTAAGTGTATGGTTTGGATTTCGAAAAATTGTGGTGAAAATAAATAGCAGAATTTACTGTTTTTTTATTGCTACTATCCAAAAAGGTAGAAACTGAATTTTGAAAAAAAAAAGACTTTGTGGTTAAAGAATTAGAAAGAAACAATTGGAATTATAGAACTTAGCTTCTTTAGCAAGCATTTATCTTATTTCAGCAGTAACATAAAGATTTTTTTTACGCTAAATGTTTATAAAGAAATAACCATATTTCGAAATTTTACTGTCATGAAATGTGACTCACACGTGTGGCACCTCGTAATTGAGGATAAGAAGTTCGGGCATGGGGTTCGTTCTTGCCACCCTTGTGGGTAATCGAAAAAACAAGGATTTGGCTCCTGCAATCGAAGACGGGATATGCTTCCCAAGGGAAAGGGTTATATCGTGGTCGGTGATTGCCCTAGAACTCAACCACAGTTCCCACAGATATTTCAAATTTCTTAATATAATTGTATTTGTATTGCAGGAAGGCAAGATATTCACAAAAGTGGGACTAGATCGTGAAAAGAGAAGTCAACATACCTTCACGGTTATGCTTGAAGAACGCAAACCTTCGACTAAAGTGGTAAGATCATTTAGCATTTTTGTTAAAAATTGAAATATTTCGCAACATCAAATGAAAATACTGCGTCGTAAATAATTTACAAGTTGACTGCAAAAGGAATACCAAGTTTCCAATCCCAACAGTAAATTTGATTTAGCCCTATTGTATTGATAATCATAAATATAACAATATAAACTATAATACTACTAATTTGTTGAAATGGCAGATAGGACTGGCGAGTACAATTTGTGCGAGATAATTTATAATCGATAATAAACCTGTTAAATATTACAGAAAAGTATAATTATTTAAAGAAAAATAATTATAGTTTAAAATTTGAGTTATATTAAATTTTTTTTGTGAATTCACTATAATCCAATTTGATTTTAATCTCAATGGAATTTTGAAGTCGTTTGAAATAAAGTTTAGTAAGTCCTTTCAATTCGTCAAAAGTGATAATAATGTCAAGCTATCAATCAAGAACGCTGACCGACCATATGAACAATAATGTAAAACAATTAATGTCAAACATCTTGATTTTTGACTTTGGTGTTTTGGCATCATTTGGCTTTCTTGGTGAGGTGATAATTTTAAATAATGAGTGATAAAATGGACAATACTTATGTAGTAATGAAGCAATCAAAATGAAATACCTTCCATTCAATCTTTTAGAATTATATTTATAAATATTTTATTGGGTATAATTGTTATAATTAGGCGAATTATCAAATTTAGTTATGAATAAACTAAGGGCCAATTAACGAGGTTTATTAAGTGTCAGTGGCTGATCAGGTAAACAGTAATCTAAGACAGTTAATGTCAGATATCTTCGTTTTTGATTTTGACGATTTGGCATTATTGGCATCCTTGACGAGGTGAAGGCGCACCCTAAACTAGATTTCAATTTTTATTTCTTTGATTCTAGATCTAACTATTTTAATTATTTCATATAATGAAAGATGTAATAGACAATATTTATTTAGTAATAAAACAATCAAAATGAAATACCTTTTTTTCAATCTTGTAGACATATTTATAGATATTTTATAAATATAATTGTTAAAATGAGATAGTTTTTCAAGGTTAGTAATGACTAATATGAGGACCAATAAATTGGGTGTATAAATTATTATTAAAAACATTTGGATCATTATTTTTTTAACTGACGCATTATTGTTTTTAAACAAAATGCAAAAAAAAAAAAAAAAAAAAAAAAAAAACAATTTATAAAAAATATGTCATACACTAAATTTTAGTGTTCAAAAATTTAGCTGTCAAAAATTTATTAATAAAATTGCTCAGTTCTATAATTTTACTCAACCTTAATTATTGAGTTTTATAATAATTTATTATTTCTCTAATATTTAATAACTAAATCATTTACAAACACATTTATATCTGTTTTCAGACTGTCTGTGAAGTAACAGTGGAAGTAATGGATGCGAACGATGAAATTCCGACATTCCAACACACTTACACGGGAACCATCAACGAAAATGCCCCCTCTGGCACTCCAGTCACTGTGGTAACTATGATTTTCTTCTCTACCTTGTCTGATTTAGCTTGCATTTATGCCTGTCTGTGCTTAATGGATCTCTCATGCCACATTCCAGAATAGTTAATGAAAGTGTATTCAACCCAGTATCGTATCTTGGAATCAAGTGATAGGGAATAGGTTTGATAGTTGTTGGAATAACTGTGCAATATGCATGTAAATATTAAATATCTTGGATATGAGATGTTTTTTTAGATAATTAAATTTAATATTGATTGAATATTTGACCTATTTTTATTTACTGTTATAAATTATTTCATTTTTGTGTTGTTGAAATTTTATATCAAATTGATAAATATAACGTCTTGAAAAATATGAAACACGCACCGTACAATTCTTGTAAAAATGTAAAGATAAAATGAATTTAGTTTAGTAAATTTTTTTTATCAATTAAAATATTTTTTAACTAACCCTTTGAAGCCTGATTTCCAAATTAAATTTAAGAAAAATATCAATGTGTTCATTGCGATAGTTAGATAAAAGGTAAGGGAATTTAAAAAAAATCATAATATATGTGTTCTATATTTATTTTGGAATAAAACAACAGCCCAATAAAGTTTTAATTTTTCTAAAAAAACACATCCTTGCTAAAAATAATGATATTAAGAGTACAAATAAAATCTCAACTATCTCAAAACATTTTTCTTTTTCGGAAAAATAAAATGCATCTAAGATTTATTCCTCTAAATTTTTTTTAAAAATATGTCACTCGTTCAATACTGTCGGAAAACAAAATGTCGTATTATTTGAACAATTTTGACATCTGATGTTTATCTTTTTAACCTTTGTTCAAAGAGAGCATTTTGTGATGGTAGCAAATATACTGCCATATATTAAAAATAGACCAATTTCAAGTGTACGATTCGACTTAAAAATCTGGTATCAAATTTCAGAACTAGGGAAATTAAAGGTTAACTCAAATTTTAATCATAAGCATACTTAAAATGTAATATTACAGTCGTTAGCTATACTTATCGATTTATAAGAGCCAAACTATCGTTATAAACTATCTTATTATTTGAAATGCTTTATGAATTCTGGAGCAAACGAGTAATTTTACTATATAATAAAGCATAGAAGAGCTGCTTTTCTTGAGAACCGCCGTGAAAAATTCTTGAAAACTAGAATGTTTATTATTTGTAACACTTGTCAGAACAAATAATATAATTTTAAGAAAAATTCAATTCCTACTTAGGTCAGCAAAGAAATTTTTTATTTTAATTATTTTTTATTAAATAATTATCAAAGAAATTATGAAGTATCAAAAAAATTATTATTTTCGTAATAACTGAACTCGCGTTCTTCACTTTCATTTGATAAATACTGAAATTCTTGTATTTTACCGATTGAGATACTGCCTGTTGATTTCAATTTTCGTTACAAACTGCTAAAACTGTTTAAAGTATTGAAAATTCATTAAATTTAATTAATGAATAAATATTTGAAAAAAAAAAACCTGCATTAACATCAAGTGCTATCCACCACAAGTTAAAAAAAAGGTATTTGAACTCGAGTGGATAAATAAAAAGTGTTTTATTAACGATTGAGAATTCGAACAAAATATATATAGGAAGAGTTTATTTCTAAGATTGTTCAATTTCTACTAATAGTAGGAATTGAGCAATACCAAGGTCAAGGAAATTTATCTATCGTTTTAGTGTTTGGGGATCGTTTGAATACTTTCCACTGTATATAAGAAGAAGGAACAAGGGTTTTCTTTCCTTTTTTTCTATGGAATGTTGCGTAAACACTGAATAATAGTAAAACTACATGATATATGGCTTCAATTTCAACTGAAGAATCAGCGCTTTTTGTCAACAACTGTTTCTATTTTCTCCCTTTGGCTATTTCCCAAAGAATTGTCAGTTGACAATACTAAAGCAAATCGTAGAAGATATAATTTTTTATTTCGATTTTCTTGGGGCATATTTTTCTATGTTTTCTTTTCTTTTTTTTATGTTTCTTATTCTTATTAGCGAAAAAGTATTTTTAAAAATCTTTAAACATGTATTTTGATGTTGCTTTGATTTAATTTCAAAAGACATTTGCAAAGGATTTACCATCCTGGTAGCATTCTTTAAAACTAAATTCGAATATTAAAATAGTTTGTATTTTTAAGATTCGACTGCAGTTAAAAAAGGTTCTTGTAACCTTGGCTGCTTTGGATGAAATTATTCATGTGCATGCGATTTTTTTCAATGCTCCACTGAATAAATGCACATCAGTATTCGTTAAAGAAGATAATTTAGTTCAAAGTTTTACGAAGGAATCACAATGAGATATTTAATTAATATTAAGAACAATAAAAATGTTTCTAAAAGAAGGAAAATGGAATAAAATCATACTTAATTGAAATTTTAGAATACAAGTTTATAAAATTCTATATAAATTGGGGGTGGGGGCAAGCAATAACAAGTTCGAGTTAGTTGATATTGGAGAATTTAATGACAACATAGTTACATTAATGATGATGCACAAATTATGATAAACAAATTGAAAATGATAAATTTACAAGATGAGACTATGATAATCAGGTTCGAACTAACATAAAAGTTTGTCTTTTAAACAACACTTCGTACTAGTTGGTTTTCAAGTAGCTACATCTTGGCTAGCGTGAACCGACATCAACTATAATTTCCTCTACCAAAGGTGCTGCCCATTGGCTGGAAGGGAGATACAGGGCACCGCATAAATTTTTCTAATGACATATTAAAGTTATTAAAATAATGTTTTTAATGTCTACGATGTTTGTAATAATGAATTGCATTAGTTATTGTAATAATGAATAGTTAATATAAAAATTAATGAATTCTTTTTTTATAGGAACCTCCAATCTCGGCAGTTGACAATGACAGCGGCAATAACTCCGTTGTAAGATATTCTTTAAGTGGAGCTGGCAGTGAATTGTTCAAGATCCTTGAAAGTGGGCAGGTCATCTTCAACTCTCCAGACCCCATCCTTACCCTAGACAGAGAACGCAAAGAGAGATACGATTTACAAGTGCGTAGCTTGCATATAACAACTCTGTGACTTAGTATTTGTTGTAAACTTAATGATAAAAGCCATGATATTAATATAAAGATATTGTTATTGGAAATAAATTAATGTATTTCGAAATGAAATTGAACTAATGTTTAAGCTAGATTCTTACTTAAATCTTAAAATCAGTATTTAGTATTGAAATTTGTTGTTGCATATCCCTGAGAACATCATTATATCAAGTCTACGAAATTGTTGATAAGAATTTCGGTACGCACAGAAGCATTTCGACCGCAATAGTCAAGGTGACTGCAATCTCATTACCCTCGATATTATAATGAATTTTAAAATAATGTGGATTCATGCCTAATTCCTTACAATTTTAAAACTGTTCAAAGTGGGTTAAAATGTACAATTCCAATTCCAATTGTTAAATTTTGACAAAAAGGCATCAAGTATTAAAAAATTTGTCAAATGTCTTTCAGGGACCATTCATTGGATTATCACATTTGGCGAGCTATTGCCAATGAAATATTCAAATTTGGCGACGGTACCGCATAATTTAGTCTGACTGAAAATAGAAATTTTATAACATTAGTATCCGCAAAGCAGAGTTTAGATGCAAATAGACAGTATAATCGGATTGTATTCAAATTTTTGAAAGATAACTTCTCATTTCCAGGTGACAGCAACAGACATGGGCAACCTCAGTTCTTCCACTTACCTGACCATCAACATTGCCGATGAGAATGACAACGCGCCTGTCTTCCAGCACGGACCTTTGAGAGTGATGCTTCCAGAGACGGCCAGACCTGGATCGAAGATTGCTGAAGTGAACGCATTGGATGCCGATGCCAAGGGGCCCAATTCCAAAGTGGAGTACATTATAACTGCTGGTGATAAAGGAGATGTCAGAATTGATAGAGCAACAGGTGAGTAAAAATTTAAAAATTATTTAATATTGAAATTAAATTTATTTTAGATATATTCGATACTAATTTATTAGGTGGCAATGAAGTAAATGATTGACAAATAATTGATTTGTGAGAGAGTAGATGAAGTATTTGAACTCACGGCTTTCAACCTCCGGGCATTACGCTTGACTGGAAAAAAATTAGCTTAACAATAACATTAATGAATTAAGTTCAGTATGATTGTACTTATTGTACAAATACTGAAAGTGGTTGATTAATTGTAAATGAGATGACATAATCTTCTCATGTAAAGTAGATGAAGTTTAGTCATGTAAAGTCTATATGCGTTGATGGGCTATTTAAATTTATAATAAATTTCAGCGCCAATTTTTTAGTTATTTCATTGTTTTGAATAAAACATGACAGCCATGGACTATCTTTAGTTTACTATTGAATAAGGGGGAAATTCAATAAGGAATTGAAAAGGAGCATGCATAAGGCTGATTTGTCAAAATAATATAGAAAATCTTGTGAATTGTTGAACTGGAAATTTTTTTAGTAACGTAAAATATTAGTATATATATAATATATATTTTGTTAAAATTTTAAGATCAAGAATTTAAAAAAAATCGTTATGTTAAAAATAAGACTGCAATTGTTTCTCGAAAAGATGTGATTTGTCTACCAATGAAATAAATGGAAACGTTTTGGAATTTGAGGGTACTGTCTTTATTAGACTTTTTGTCCATTTCTTTGCACTACAAATCACACAAATGGACATTATTTGCAGGTGAAATATATGTCGTGTCCACTCTGAGACCTGGCACTGTGTATCTTCTGAATGTGTCTGCTGCAGATGGCAAAGGTCTAGCTGCCTCAACTGTTGTCAACATCACTGTCGTGGACGTGAATGACCATAAGCCCACCTTCTCAAGGTACGAGTACACTTTCAAGGTGAAAGAGGGTAACTACAGTCACAGCAAGAAGTCACTGGGTGTGCTCAAAGCCATAGACGAAGACACTGGCAACAACGGAATGATCGAATATTCTTTGGTGACGACAACATTCGAACAAAGTAAGTGAATTTTGTAAAAAGTTTAAATTTTATTATTTTTTGCAAGACAATAATTTAATTTCAGACAAAAGTCTGTTCTTTGTAAAGCGTATATGTTATATTTTTGACAATATGGCTTAAGGATTGCATCATCATTTGGATTTAAAGTTGCTACTTGAATTAAATGATATTTCGAATTTATATAATAAACTAAAAATGTAAGAAGACGCAAGGAAAGCTCAATGAACAGTGAGATACTTCAATGAGCAGTGGAGATTTGAAATTAATTAAGTGGTAGTTTGAAATTAAATGTTTCTGTTTCGTGCACTTTTGGTGAACTTTGGATAAGCCATTCAAAATTGGAATTTCTTTGTGACTAAATTATTTGATGACTGAATCAAATCAATTGAATTTCTTATCTTTTGTATTCAAATAAAATGTGATGGATGGATAGATGGATTCAATGTGGAATTGAATAGCATAAGTGTCATATTTGATAATACTCCATCAGGCATACTCTTAAAAGATGCATATTTATTTAAAATTTTATGTTTCTATTCTTTTTATCTTTATTAAAATATTTTTATCTCCATTTTTTTACCTGACTATATTGAGTCAGGCATGCGGTTAAAAATATCTTTATTTAAAATTATTTCATCTTTGTTTAAAATTCTGTAAAATGTACCAACTGATAAAATTCTTAAGAAATATCTCTTACCATTGTAAATAAGATAAAATTGACAAAAGGAAATGCTAAATGTTGCTTGCAACCGATTGCTTTTAAAAATTTTAAAAAGTTTATGTGGGGACGTTTCTCAATAAGCCTGTACATGTCTAGCTATCAAAAACGAAAGATAAATCAATGGCAAAATCGTAAATACTGTTAGGGTTTTAAACTTGGAGAGATTTATTGAAAAATTATGGAAATAATTAGTAATTATAAGTAGTATACATTGACTTACTGTTTGTGCTTAGAATACAGTCAGACCTCGAAATGTAATTCGAAAAAATATACACTTAATATAAGAACTATTCAAGAATTTTTTAAAAATCATTTAACTATTTAGTGCTATATGAATAATTTATCTCAAAACGAAAATAATAATTCATTTTCGTCGATTAATTCAAATATAACTATGAATGGAAAAGTCTTAGTTGTCAGTTCAGTCACAGCAACCGCTATTGATATTATCCTCTATCTGTAAGAATTCTTTGTAACTTGTAACAAATGATGATTCGTTGATCTGCTTCCAAGCGTAAATATACGCTTCAGTGCACGGCAGAATTGCAGCTCAGGATTTCAGGAGAAAGTCAAAGTTGTTATCTTCTGCTTAGTAAGATGAAGCCATTTAAAGTGCAGTTTTGTTCTTTATGCCGGTGACTCTGAGGGAGACTGTTTACTGAAAGTTTCAGCTATATGGGGAGTATCGAGAATTAGATGATTTGAACCATGAATGTGTTGCTTAGAAATAAACTTCACGATAAAAATAAATTTATTTTCTATCGTGAAAATGATTTACTTATAAGGACCATTAATTACATTTAAGTGAATCAAGTAACAGGCAGTTTTGGAATATACATCAATTTTATTGGAGTATTTTTTTTAATCAGTCAGATTTTATAGAAAACGTAGATTTTTATTTATAGAAACATCGAATTTAATAAAATAAAATCTGCTTTAAAAAGGAAGTTTTATCTTTCTTTAAAAATTTTTTTAAACTTTAAGGATGATCAGACTTTATATACTACACAGTGGAGCTTGTATATTTGTTGCGAACATTTTATGAAAATAATGTTTTCTTTTTTAAAATAATAATGTGGAATGAATATTCTGAACACTTGATGAGGTGGAATCGGTAGTTTTATTCTTTTTTAAAAGGTTTCAAAAAGGGCTTAACCTTCAAACTATTTCTTCAATTATAAAGGAAGGCTGGAGTTCAGATGCTATTTAACATTATTGTGAACAGTCATAATACTCAACTAATTCTGTCCATCAAAAGACTGTTGTTATAAGGGCAAAGTCCCTTTTTAAACAAATCTTTTCAAAATACACAATGAAAACGATATTCCTGACAGCATATTAAAAGAAATCAGAGAATATAGTTAATTATAAAATGTCGGGTTAAAAAAAATAAGGCGTCCAAAAGTAATTAAAAATGTTTTTTATGTACTTTCAGATATGATAAAAAAATAAAGTGATTTAAAGCAGTTTCTTTATTTTGAGAATAAAAATAATTAAAAAAACAGAAAAAATTATCCATACATTTAATGTTAATTGCTTCTGAAATAACTTTCACTGATAAAATGAGACACGATTTTTTTTTGACAGAAAGAATGTGGAGTGAAAAAACAAACATTCATTGAAAGAACATGAAAAAACAAAAAGCCATAAGTGGGCAGCTGGATTTGTCAAATAATCCAGTTTATTTTAATTTTGAAAGTGAGGAAACTTTTGAAATATTGAAAGCGTCTTCATATTTAATGATCCAAATAAAGTGAATGGGATTTTGCTGATCAATATTAGCAGGGGTTTCTTTTTTTTAAAGCCACACTCTCGAATTTCTAGGAATCGGAATTTTTATTAGGGGAGGTTACTGTATTTTTTTCGAATGGCAAACAAGTCTTTTTTAAAAAGAATGTTCGAATCAAAACATGAATAGATTTTCCAAGGGTGTTTTTTTGGCTTTTCCTGGTATAAGGTGATAGTTTTGGTAAATATAGAGTGAAATTTTATTTTTTTAAAAGCAGAAACCTAAGACTAGATTCCAAAATTTTTAAAACTAGAAATGTAAATCTGAAAATGCAATTGAGTAATCATTTCCAATTTGAGAAAAATCTGAATATAAAGGCAATAATATATTTTAACTTAATAGCCTTATTTTAAACTGTAAATGAGTTTAAAACAAAATTATTTTTATTTTGAAATGTAAATGAATGATAATTTTTTACTTGTAAGTACGAATCTGTAGATGAGTCATTATTTATTTTTAATCTCAAAATGTTAATTTCAGATTGCACGAGGAAACAATTTTAAATATAGAGAAAATGTTCGAATATTAATTAATGAGAATGACTAATGCAACGAAAATTATTGATCAAGTATTATCATTATGTAACTCATGAACATTACTTAAGGAAAAATGATCAATAATTTTCGTTGCATCATTTCGTTCGGAATGATGCAATGAAAATTATTGATAATGTATTCATATTATTGTATAATACATTTATATTAATTAATGAAAATGAATGAGGTTACGGAACGTATTGATCATATATTAATATTGCATAATACATGAATAATAATTAATGAAAATGAATGATGTAAGGAAACTTATTGATAATGTATTAGTTTATTGTATAATGCATGAATATTAATTAATGAAAAAGATTGATGTGATGAATATTATTGATCATGTATCATTATTTTACCACTCCCGAATTTTAAAGTATGGAAAAGTTAAGAATCTCATTTTAAACCATAAATTATATATTACAACGGAGTTGTTAAATTCGAAACGTTATTTCATGAATGGATTTTTTTCTCAACCAAAAGTATTGAATTACAATTTCATCTAAAAGTTGACTGAATTTCCAAACGATTTATTGTACCAATCGACGCCTTTGATTAGAAGATGAAATGATAGTTTTGACTGGTGTAATATTGGAATTTTGTTTAGTAATCAAATGATTTTTATTTTCCTGATATATCATTTATTAGTATTATTTCTGAGGTACAATTTTTTTCATCATTAATATTTTTTTTAGAATTCCCATTCACTGTGGACAGCAAAACAGGAGAGTTGTTCGCTCAAGGCATAATTGACCGAGAATCCAAGAGCTCTTATAAATATCAAGTTTTGGTAAGTTTTATTAAAACTGTACTAAACATAGATGAATGTAGATTTTATATGCGAAAATTACATATTACATACTGATGATGATGATTAACTTTGTTTACTTATTTTTACAGGCAACTGATTTTGGCGAACCTCAGCTTAATTCAACGGCTGACGTCATCGTTGAAGTTATTGACGTGAATGACGAACCTCCTCGATTTTACACCGATCCATATTTGGCTCATGTGCAAGAAAACCTGGATCCTGGACAAAAGGTTTGTGCACTTTTTCACGGATGTTTTTTTCAAATCGAAAATAAACTCTTACTATTTAACTTTGGAAAAATACAGAAGTGAGTCTCAATTGTTTTTTAATAATCTGCGCTCTATGTAAAATTCTACAAAAAGGTTTCTTACAAAATAATTAATAAGTTTTGATTGATAAAATTAAAAAAGTAACACCAGATTTTCGTCAGATTCCTGCTTTTCGAAATGAATCTTCCCTGCCGAAACCTATTTCTATAATGCCGCTGTAAACAGTGACATTTGACTGGAAATATTCTCGTGGTGAACACACAGTATATGGCGCTGAATTGTAACTTTTTTTTGGAAATGTCCCCAAATGTGATAATCATCTTTCTCATCATCGAATAATCCTAAAAGCGAAAATTTTTGCTTCAAAAGCAATAAATCATTTACTTTAAGACAGCTCATTTTGTAGCTTCAAAAACCTCCATTAAAAACAATATCATAAACTTCATGTAAGGTCAAATTACAATTTATAGAAAAAAAATCTATGGAATATATGAGGTGTCAATATCTTCTCGGTTCCTCTGATCATGAAATTGAATTACACATTGATATACTGATTTGCTTTTTTTATATAGATTTTCGAGCAATAGTTTGCTTTTATGATAAAAATTTGATAAACTTAATTTTACTCTAATAAGAAATGACAAATTGATATTAAATTTCCCTAAAATTTAGATTTTATACATTTTTTTGAGGCTTTTATTTGAATATTTTTTAAAATGTGAGCCAACGTGCACAAGTTTGGAACTATTTATAGCACTAGAGCACACTTTTATTTTGTATGTCTCGAAAATAAATTGGTTCCCATATCAATGGGAAATATTAAACTTATATCTTAAATATAGTATTACGATGTATGCACCCGAATTTATAAACAGAAATCAGAGATTAAATGTTTTATTTATAAGTAAAAATGATAAATAATTTTTTAAATAATATCATTTTAAATTATATATCACAGAATTATATAAATATCTGACTTAATCCTTTGAAGCACAAGTAATTTTTTTTTCAATTAGAAACAAATAGGAAGTTGCAAATTCATTTGCGTTTTTCTCCCGTAGAAATACAATTTCATCTAAGAAAAATAAGTTCAGGGGGGGGGGGATGCAACAGACAGGTTGCGAAATTCAGTCCCTATTTTTCAATCTTTGGAATTTCTTAATATCTCTCGGATAAAAATTCCAGTCCTTTCCCATAAGAATGCAAATGTTTTTCATTTTTTCAGAGCTGTATTACAATTTAAGGAATTCAATTAAAATATCTCGAAAACTTTCTTTCCTAAAGCAATTTTCTGTGATAATTTACTTACAGTTTTATTCTTTCAATAAGAAAGTTTAATACTTTTAGAATAAAATGGAAATTGGATTATTCTGTAACTAATATTAAATAAATTCATTTCTTTCCGTTTTTAATTTATTAAATTCAAAAAGAAATTATATTAAACGTTTATTGTCAGTCAAAAAGCATATTAGATATTCTTAGTACATATTTAAGGTTGAAGATATTTATATTTATGCAAAAAATAATTTAAAAATTTATAATATTTTGATGTAGTAACAACCAAACTTTTGACTTTAAAAAAAATCTTTTTAGGTGTTAACTTGGTGAATACGAATCTTTAAGCATTATAAACATAGTATTTTTTGATGAAAAAAAATCGTCATTTTATGTCTAATTCTAATATAAATTTCTGTTTTATGTGAATTACCAGTAACATGGGAATGATTCAGTGGACGTGCGTTTCAATGAATTTTTAAAATAAAAAATGTGTAAAAAGTACAAAAAAAAAAAATGCAGATGCTGAATTATAAATTTAAATTAGATTATTTATAAATACGTTTCTCTTCTAGGTAACTCAAATTACAGCATATGATTCTGATTCTGGAAACAATGGACTAGTTTTCTATAAATTGGGTGTTGGACACAATAACAAGTTTTACATTGACAGCAAAGGTAAATTAGTTTCTTTTTCTCAAATTATTTTGCCATTATAAGAAATAAATGCAAAAACCAACAAATAACATATTTAGATTTTAATTAATGTAAATTCTGGAGCATGTATATATTTAAAATGTTAGAAAAAGGAGTTGTTTTTTTATCAAGAATTACTTACTGGTTTTTATTTAAATTCAGCTTAATTAAAGAAATCAACATGCAATATAGGAAATATAACTCGTAATTTTAATAGAAATCGAAAAATAATACAATATAACAGGAATATAATTAATAGTATATAATAATTAAAAGAAAATAATTAAATAAATATAATTAATATAATTAAAAGCAATAAGTACTTAGATCTGCAATTGCAATAACGTATTTATATTTCCGCAAAAATAATGTCTGAATTTATATTTTCGAAAATGATAAATTTCCTGAAGCAACTTTTAGTTCCAATTTTTTACTTTTGTGTACAAAATTTGTAGGAAGTATTATAACAATAAAAAAAAAATTAACTGAAGATTTTAACGAATCTTTTCATTACAAGCTTTTCTGAGACCGAAAACACATTTTTGGTATTGACGTCTTTAACTGTGAGCATTATAACTGAAAAACGCTTTGTGTTAGGCAGTTGAAATTTAAGATTTGTAATTACAAGTAAATTTATAGTTTTTTTAATAATCAAATTTTGAAAAAAATTCCTTTTTACCGAGTCTGCCTATCTGACTGTTCGCGTACAATTCAATTCAATAACTAGAAGCCAGGGGGAGCTTTGCGATAAATTTTTGTACTCAAGTTCTGCTTATAAAATAAAGGTATTTTCGAAATTTTGAACAAAATCAAATGTTTAAAATCGATGGTTGTCTATCCATCTCTACTTTCACTTGGATTTGTATGCAATATATAATAAAAGTTCGATATGTTAATTTGTGAATATTACGATTGCTTCGTATCAAATTTTGTTATAAATCCGCTGACAAAAAAGCATTGAAAGTACATACTATCGCGACTGATTTAGTAAAAAGGTTATATTCGCTTCAAAGATCTATATTTCGTACTTATCGTTCACCAATATCATGCAAGATATTCGCCATCATACTCCAATTTTACCCGGAGGAAATTAATAAGATACTTATTAGAGGGTATGCTAGAGAGTTTTGGGGAGACAATTGTTTTTGATTAATTTGCGATTTCTGTGATAACTCTTTCTGAAAATGAGAAACAAAAATAAACTTTAAACAAATCAGTATGCAGATTTTTAATGTAATAATATTTTTACAATATTTAGATGCACGACATGATATTGGTAATAATCATGCCCATATAAGAACATTTAATTTTAATTTTCTTTCTTATTCTTCTTACAGATGGAACTGTATGGACTTTATCCACTCTCGATTATGAAAAGCAAGCCTTTTATAACATGACTGTGATAGCCTATGATCAAGGTACACCTAGTCTAAGTTCCACTGCCAAACTATGGGTTACTGTGGCCGATACAAATGACGCCGTTCCCGAATTTTCAAAGGCTGTTTATACCTTGGAAGTTGCAGAAAGTCGCCAACCTGGCGATACTGTCTTCAAATTGGACGCCGGAAAAGGCGACTTCAAATATGCTATGCTGAGTAAGTTTTTGGGTTTGGAAATGAAGTCTTCTAAAAAAATAAACTTTACTTTACTGTTTGTTATTTTTTCTTGTTTCAAGGAATGAAATAAGGAATTAAAAATAAAGTTTGCTTTGTATTATGCGAAATATGAAAAATAGAATAGGTGTGTGAAGGAAAATTAGCGGCTGTTTGAATGTAATTTAAATTAATTATTAGTAGTTGGAATTATTTCTCTAATTAAAATAACCTGGTGGTAATTTTTTCTTTATATGTTTGTTTGCATTGCACATTTCATGCAAGTTTACAAGTTTATAGGCTTATTCATCTATGAAGAAGAAAAAAAGAATTATTCACTAAATGCTGTTTACTTAGAATTTTTCGGTTCGGATAATTAAGTTTACTATAAATCATATTATAAAGTTATAGTTAAATGTTTTATTTGAAATCTCTTCTTAAATTAAAAAGCTTTGTAATTTGCTGAAATACTTATGATTAGCTTTACATTCAATGTTTACAAAAACGAAAAATAAAATTTTTTAATGCTTATTATCTTAAATTATATTTATTATTTGTAATTGGATTATATTCTAAAAATAGTATTTCTTTAATTCTGACTGAAATTATAATTATAAAAGTCAGATATTGTATCGTAATGTGAAGTTTCTGAATTCCAAACACTTGTAAGTGAAAGAAAAATTATTTGTATAAACATTTTAATTCTTTCATTCGCCACTTAGATGATACTGGTACAAGTCAGATATTGAATTTTAATGTGTTGCTCATTTATTCCAAACATCTTTAATAAAAGAAAAATTAATTATATTAATATTTTAATAATTTGAACAATCTGGTACAATATAATATTCTTTATACAATATAATATTCTTTATACATTAACATTTTAAGAATTTAATTAATTTGGAAATTTTTCATTAAATAAAGGAAATATAGTTGATGTTGTTTAATATCCTTTTCATCTAACGTTTGATATGTTGTTTGTTACATTCACATCATAAAGTAATGCTGCTTTTTATGTTTCAAAAGTAAAAAACAACAACCTAAAATAGTAATTTAATTTATATTTTCATGTATTGATGAAAAAAGTTGATGCTGCATTAAAACCTTTTCAATGAGAGTATTGTAGTATAATTATCATAATTTACTTTTCTAATAAGTATAATAATTTTTTTAAAATTAAAAAAAATCAATGTTAATAGAAATATGATTTATCCGATATGATTTGAAGTTTTCTTGATATCTTGATTCTAAAGTATTGTTGAAAGAAATACTTTATTTATGCTTTTTAGATACAGATGAAATCGATGCCTTCGATGTCGATGCTAGCACAGGTGATATCCGTCTTGTAAAAGCCTTGGACAGCGTTCAACAGAGTCATTACAGATTGCTTGTGGAAGCCTCTGTTGACAGTGACCCACCAAAATCGGATACCGCAGAAGTGAGTAATATTTATAGAATAAATAATTTGAGAATTCTCTATGATTTATAAGTATATTCATGAAAATATATATAAAAGGAATCACTTTTACATATATATTTTCAAAAATTATGAGACCAGTACCTCAACAATATGAGTCATTATCATTCTGTTTAGAGAGTTTTGCACCTTAATTATAACTTTAAAATGTCCAAAGTCTATTTTCAAGAAAGTGATTTTAGTGAAGTGACAAGAAGCTTTTTCAACCTTTTTTGAATAATCAGAATGTGGATTGTTTGGATCTTTTTACATTAGATTAATGTAATGTTAAAAAATTAATACTAGCTATCTATAAAGCGATCAGAATCCCTGTCGATTAGCCTCTTCAGGGGAATAAAATTATCATAATTTATTTCTACAACTTTTGTATTGTCTATTAAAAAATGACCGAATCATTTGCTATCTAGAACTTTCTGTACTAATTTTTTAAAGCCTGATATTGATTTGGAATGTTTTAATTTACCTTGAAATAACACATTTAAAATCCGTGTAAAAATTGTTCTCCTTTAGACCTTTTCAATTTTTTTTCAATTTTAGATTTATTTCAATAGTTATACAGATTTTATAAATCTTAATGGGAATATGAAAAGGATTCGATCACCGCTAGAGTTCTATTATTAAAAAAAGAGTGACGAAGTTTACGTTTTCTTCAAAACTTTAAATCCAATTATATTTTACACTGTTCATACTATTTATTAAACTATCTTTTTTCATCGATTTTCTTTTTACATAAACAGCTTTTCTTTACGATTAAACTTTTTTTTTAACAAAAGAAGGAAATTTTAGTTCAAATTTTCGCTGGAAAATTTTCATATAATATTTCAGAGAAACTTTGCTTTGTCAAAAAATATATAAAAGGAAATATATATATAAAAAAAATGAAATCTTAGCAAACATAAAAAAAATGTATATGCTCATTTCCAAAACCGTTTTATGAAAATTGTCAAAACATTTTTTTTCACAAACAATTTTGATCAGAATCAGAAATTTTTTATTCGTAAATATTTTTTTTACCTTGATAAAACTTTTCAATAATACGAATATTTGCAAAGGCTTATACTTACAATTTTCTACTTGCTTTTTCTTTTTGAAAAAAAAAATGTAACTACGATCAAAGATTTCTTGTAATAACATTTCGTTATTACATTCCGGACTTTTAATTTGCTTTCAAATTACATATTAAAAAAAAGAAAATATCTATATAATTACGCAAGAATTTCAAAGGAAAGCAATTTTTACTTCATTTTGTCTGTCATTCAAATTTTTAATAACTTTCATCTGAAAATAAAGCCTGACATTATTTTTGAATCAAAGGAAGAAATAAATGCAATATTCTTTTAAACATGAAAAGGAGTTCAACGAATTTTTTTAGATTCTAACAAAATGTTTCTTCTGAATATTTGTTCATATCTTAATTAAAAATATGCATAAAACTTTTATTCTTAGGATTTAATGAAATTATTTAAATTCGTAAAAACTGTAGTTACAGGAAAAAGCATACCTGTAAGTTTATGATCAAATCAATTTTATTTCTTATTTTTTTATTAAATTATAAAAAAAAGGAAATTAATTAATTGTTACCGAAATATGCGACATATTTCAACAAGACTTTTTAGAAATTAATTTATAAAAATTCACATTATAAAATTTAATTTAATAAAAATTAATTTATAAAATTTCTTTTCTTGAATTGATTATCTTTTGTAAAAATCCAAATGATAATTTTATTGTTACGTGACTTGATAATATGGATTTTTAAAAATTCCATTTCAACTTCTAATTTTCTAAGAATTTCTATTAAACGTATGATTTTTTTTTCATATTTAATCTATATTTCCTATAAAAAAGAAATTAATGATCGCTTTTTGCCAGCAAGTGACAAGCATAATTTTTATCTGCAAAAATTTCAACAAGGCCTATTTTTATTAGGTTGGGAGATTTTATTTTTATGTAGTAAATACTTTTCTACTGAAAATCTATGATCCCTAGAAAATTCCTACTTCTACGTATAGAAATTTCCGATATGAAGAGTTTGATTGTAATTATTAAAATATCCAAAATTCTGTATTCTTTTTTTACAGGTGAATATAATTGTGGGTACCGGACACGGAGTGAGGCTGTTCCCTAGTCGTTTGTACGAAGTTACTGTTTTCGAAAATCGACTGGCACCACTTGTTATACTTGATTTAAATGCAACTGATGAAATTGCCCATAAACCCGTGCTTTACAGCATTGTTGGACATGATTATAATGGTAAGAATTTTAACCAATCACATAAATAATTAAGTATAAAATATTTATGATAGGATTTCTGCACCATTCATTAATGGAGGTATATAAAAAATATTATTTGATTTCAGTTGAAACTCTAAAAAAAACTTCATTTTAGTGTCCTTTTGTTTTATAGGTAATGAAACTAAACTTTTGATGGATAAATAAACAATAGCCTTTTACTGAAAGATTAATAACACGTAATGTCAAAATATGCGAAATAATAATTTCAAAATATCTCAAATTCTTGAACATTTCTTATTTGTTTTTAATTTTAAACTGCAAGAATTTCTTTGGAGTTTTATTCAAAAATCGAAGACTAAAAATATAACTGATGTTAAAGCAAGGAAAAAAACAAACAAACCTTATTTTTTTACGTTTTAAGTATAATAAAAGCACTATTTTAAAACGTGTTTAATGCAAAAAATCCTGTTTTACAATTCTATTAATAATTCAAAGCAATTTATTGCTTTTAATTATTTAGAGGACACAAAGAGGTCATGAATGTTAGCATTTTCTTGTAATTTCCTATAGCGCTTTTAGAACTGGCAACTTTTGCACTTTTTGTTCTTAATGAAAAAAAATATTGATAAATTATTTGTTGCCATTGTTTAATGAAGAATCAATTTTGGAAGAATAATTATTAATGAAGATTAAAAATCATATTAAAATGATTTAAATTAAATCGCTTTTAATTTATCCGAAAATAATTATATTTCATTAAAATCTGGGTTAAAAAATTTGATTTTTAACTATTGCATATCAGCTTAATAGCTACAAAATATCAAATTATATGAAGATATCTTAATAATGGTTGCATACATTATCATAATAATTGGATAAAAAAGGTATCATTATAAGAGATAATATAAATATAAATAGAGAAAATTTATTAAAATACATTCATTTTAATAATTCCAAAAGAAGACAAGTTGATTATATATTTGATTTAGTTTCCGTTTTTTTATTAATCATGCTTGTTGCCATAATCCGAAAACTTTAAATTAAAAATAAAAATTATAAATTATTAATATTTGTATAAAAATTATTATCTGTATAAATTATTTTTGCGTGTTAATTAATCTTTAAACAAAACAATTATTTAAAATTTAAATTTTTGAAACATTTTTCTGCAAAAACATTTGCGTCCATTTGTTCAAAAAGAGTCCCAAAGAGAAAAATTTTGTAAACAATCCGTATCGATATATATTCCAAAACTTTTCTTCCCTTTTATTATTCCTCAATATTTCATCCAGTCTGTTTCATTGTTGTCAGAATTCTTTTTACAGGCGTAGCAATATCTCAAAACTGAAAGAGTATCATATTGGAAAGCAAGATTTCGTATGAAATCGAAACAAAATATCTATTGAAAAGAAATTCAAATCTCTGGGCATAAAAGCACTCTTTCAATATGTTTTTCTTCCATCACATTCGTATAATATCCATTTCTTCCTCACAGGTCTCTTTGTGATGGAAGCCGACACCGGACGTCTAACTGTGACTGCCAGTCTGGATAGGGAAAAAAGAGATAGATATTCCCTAAAAGTTCGAGCCGAGAACGTGGGGCGTCATAGATTCGGCAGGGAGATAAGTAGATCCGGTAAGTCTTATCCCTTTTTTGCTGCAGTCATTGTTGTTCGTAGACTTTTTTGGATATTTTGGAGAAGAATATTTGTTAGAAAGTTGAATGGAGATACATGGCCAAAGAAACTAAGGTGAAGTACATAATAAAACTGACTGTATAGTTGGTTTTGTTACGGCTTGTCAAACTTTTTTAAAAAATCTATCATTCATTCACATATCTTCCATTCATCCTAGGTATGTTCATACCTTCCATTCATGCATGCACAAAAATATTTTTTAAGAACTTATAAAATATTAGCTAGTAAATGTAATAACGGAAGGCGAATTTCTATTTATGCTAAATATAAATAAAGATTTAAAATACATTAAATAATTGCTTAATATATATGTATTTAAACCTATTAGACAGTCACAAATTATATTAATTTACAGAGGAAATAAAATATTTTTTCAGTTTGTTTGAATTAATTATGATCTGCTGATTTTAAATACTTAGATATGAGTTATGAGTTACATTTTTGGATTGGTGTATAGTATTTTAAATTTTGGATAATTTTACATTAGTTCATTTAACTTAACTTTATAAACAATATATTATTTCTCCAAAATATACTTAAAGAGTTTGTTATTCAATCAAAAAATAAATATATGAATTTGTGGTGGAAATAATATATATTTTCCATTTGCTTCAATTTATTGAATTATTTTCCATTTGCTGATTTTAAATAATTTGTAATTTATTATTTTATGGAATATATTTTAGAATGTTATGTAGTATTTTAAATTCTCGGTAACTTCACATTACTTTTACAAATTTTGAAAATGATACATTTACTCTCCAAATACATATTTAAAAAATTACTAGGCAGTCACAAAATATACGAATTTACAGTGGAAATAATATTTATTTTCCATTTGGTTGAGTTTATTTATAATGCAGTGATTTTAAGCAATTTGGTATTTACTATTTTATAGATATTTTTAGAATGGTATGTAGTATTTTAAATTCTGGGTTACATTACATTACTTCTTCCCTCTTAATTTTATAAACGATATATTCGTTTTCCAAATGTTCCAAGTAGCACATATATGCACTAGTAGCACTGGTTGGTAGAGCATCAGTCTCGTAACCGAAAGGTCGCGGGTTCTGTCCTCGTCTCGGCCAAAGACCACCGTGTTGGCTAATGGCAGTTGGGACACGTTAAATATGTCGAGACTGCAAAGTCCTCCAAGTTCCCATAACAAAACGATACCTCTGGGGGTACTGAATCAGGGATGAGTCGGTCTCAGATTTGGATCTAAATTCTGACTTGCGGATGGATGAATGAGTGTATGAATGAGTTCGAACGCCTCCTAAAAAGGGTTGTGTCGTGACTGTTCGAGCAAAGTCGTACTTTCACCTTAGCGGTGCTCGTTAACAACGAAAGGTGCACACCTCTGCCGTAATTCGAAAGAGCTCCACTCATTCGTGCTTGGTATGACCAAGTGGCTATAGAACCACCACCACCGCCACCCAGCACATATATATTGTACAATATTAAAAAACATCCTCAATATTGTATAATATTATTAAATATTGAATTATGCAATATAAGATTGCGCAATATTGTATAATGTTAAATATTAAATTATATAATATAATATTACGCACCTAGATGTACTACCTCGGTTATATTTAAAATAAAACTATTAGGCTCTCAGAAAATATACGAATTCACAGTGGAAATATTATATTTGGTTGAGTTTATTATGATCAATTGTTTTTTTTAAATAATTAGGTATTTATTGGTTACATTTTTAGAATAGTATGTGGTATTTTAAATTCTGGACAAATTTACATTACTTCGTACATCTTAACTTTATACACGATATACTGACTTTCCAAATCAAAGTCAAATTTGAAATTCTGAGTTAAAATTACACTTTTAAAATATTTTATAATTTTTAAGATTTTTCCTTTGCTATTACTTTTTTTTCCTAAAGGCAACTTTATATCATGAACATAGTATCAATTCCAAGTCTAAAAATTGCAACAAAAGATCGATATTCGAGACACAAAATGCCTCTTTTCTACCTTAATCTTATCCCAATTCGAATCGCCAAAGGAATGTAATATTTGCAGCACGTTTTGTTTCCCTCAACATACCTCGTAATAGAGATCTCGATCCACTTCTGTTCTTGGCCTTTATCATTTTTCCATTTTCCCCATTCACGGGATGCGCGTTCCATGGAATTCGATTTCACCTTTGCATTCCCTTTTCCAAACAATAGATCCATGGAAGGCCTGCGAAATGAAGGAATACCGAAATGCCTTCTTTTCCGCAAACCTTATTCTCCTGAAGCGGTAGCTTTTGAAGTTATGGGGAAAAAATTCAGAAATACCTTGCTGTAGTTTAATAGTAGGGAGATCTATGAAAAGAACGAAATTTTATTCCATTAGAAAATGCATTTCTGCACGCTTATTTTAAAATATTCTTTGCTAATTTCCAATACTTACGTAGAAGAGTAATTTGAATTAGAAATATCAATCATTAGTTAATTGTAATAGAAATAAAAATCTATGATTATGAACAATTAAACTGCAATGGATATAAATTCTAATTCAAAGAAAATTTATCAACGTCATGTAATTTTTTGAAAATATCTTTTGGCTTTAATTTGAGCTCTTCCTCTATTATTTTAGAGTTAAAAAACAAGTCTGTAACTCATTTCATTTTATTTATTTGAAAGTGTTCATTTCCACATTTATACCTTTTTCATTCAATATAATATTCCTAATTCAAAAATTTCTATGACTTTTTATCTAGATCTGTAATTAAAAATGATTTAAGCGCATTTTTCTTGATTGTGATGTTTATTATAAAGAGTCGACCAAAATGGAATAAATACTTCAAGAGAGAAAAAAACCTATATATTTAATAACCTTCTTAATAATCTTCTAAACATTTATTGAATCACCATTCCTATGCGCCTACAATGTTAATGGCGATCAAATTGATTTTCGTTATCTCCGGGACATTTATATTAGAAAATTGAACTGCTTGCTGGATCCTTCAAATTCTTTCGATTTTTATTCAAAGTCCCTTTATATGGAATTTTATAGAACTTCATTTCGGTTGTTGAACCATTTTTTAAAATTCTATTTATGTTTTTCATTTTTTTTCAGTGTTGACGCCACTATGTAATAGCATTATTTCTAATGTAGAATAATTTTTTTCTTAAACTTTCTTTAACATACTCCTCTTATTTCTCTATCAATCAATGGATGGCTATCAGTATCTTTAGTTCAGTTTAGTTATATTAACGTTCCTTTTTGAAGCAACATGAGGGCTATTTTGGGACGGGCCTCTTAATTTTGAACCACGGTCAGATGACGAGGACGACACCTGAAGTGGCACCCCCTCTCCACACCACACCACACCAGCGGGAGGACGTTTGGCCTGACAGATTTAACGTGCAAGAGATCCCCTCACACGACGGTTCTTCGGTGGAATCAAGTCTCGAAACTGAAACCCTCCGGTTCCGAAACCGAGACCTTACCACCAGGCTACCGCGGCCTGCTTGAACTGTCAGAGGGAGTTGCTCACTTAGAGTATGTTTAGTTAGGGAGCGTTGCTAATTTTAATCGCGATGTTTATTTAAATAAATTGATTTTACAAAGGGAAAATGATATTTCATTTGGTTTTTGTATCAAATTTTGGAATACGTACACCCCCTGGACAAGAATCTTGGCGTCATCTTCAAGTTCGATAAATAATAATTTTTATTACCGTTTCTTTTTATTTTTCCATGAATATTTATATTAATGCTTTAAAAAACCGGTTGAATTACATTCTCTCGCACATCCACATCTTATCCAAAATGAAATCCGAATGCGCAGAGATTTATTTGCCTTCGTAATACATTTAAAATCAATTAGAAGACAAATTTTACTCTAAATTCGTTAATCATGGAAATATTTTATTTACTTCTATTTTACAGGTCCCATCCGATCAACAGAAAGTTACCATCTCGCTTTTGACGAAGCGCTTGTCGTGATTGAAGTAGGAGATGAAAACGATAATGCCCCCATTTTCGAGATACAAGGTCGACCGATCGTTGCGGCCGTACCCTTGGAAGCTTCCTTTGGATATCAAGTTTTAAGAATAACGGTAAGTACTTGTTATATTTGTGATCACTATTCATAGTAAGGATTTTATGGGCACTTTGGTTAGAAGCTCTATACAGTGTAATTAGAGAAAAAAGAGTGATTATAAGAAGCCCGGATCTTATTCATATGCGTTTTTAAAATAAAGAAATTAATAGCAGAAAGGTAAAATAAGGAATAAAAGAAATATTTTTTAAAACAATTTTTTTTTATTTTAAAACATTTATCCTTATTTTACTTAATATATTGATTTTTTATATTTGTGATAAATGTTAGCATTTGTTGTAGATCAATGATATAGTAGTATTCGTAATTAACCCTTTAAATGCCGCACTTGCTCAGATGCAATGTGTTTTCAATCGCTCTTATGAGAAATCAACCGCTCCAAATAATTTATATGGATATTGTAAGTGAGTTTTGAATACTCATGTCTGCATATTAACAATGGCACAGATGTCTGCATGATAGTTAAATTAATTAACATAAATTACTAAATATAAACTAAATTTTTATAAAAACTTCAAAAAATACAAATGTCTTATGCGCTTTCTACTTATTTGTGTGTGCATCCCAAAAAGTTTAATTGCAACATTTTATCATTTACCAATTAAGGGATTAATATTCATAATTAAACCAAACTGATGCAGTTTTTATTAGGTGATAATGGAATTATGTTGATATTGATAATCTTTCTTACATTAACGATCAGTTTTGGAGCTTTAAGTCATTACTTTTTTCTTATGCTGAAATAAAATAAAAACTCCGGATAATGAGCTTTTTTTTATGATTGTTGTATTTTTCGAAAAAAATTTTCCAGGTCCAAATCGAAATAATTTTCATATAGTTTTGGAATGGAGTATTTCTCTAATTAAAATTAATTGTCCGAAAACTTTCTAAAATTTAGGAAGAAAATTTATTTACAATTTATAAGTAATGTTCTACTAGAGCTATGCCTACTACTTTGTTTTACTTTTCTTTTTAAAACAAGAACGCAAAGATTTTTTTTTTTTGTTTATAATTGGTCAAACTACTATAATTTTTTATGTAAATTTTTGAATTAAGGACATAACAAATATATAGCAGAAATTAGGTCAAATCGGAACTATACAACCAATAAAAATACATACAATCAAAATCACTTTTGTTGCATCTTTTACTAATTTGATTAGTAATCTACATTTCTTGATTAATCTGAAATTATAGATGACGTAACGCCTTTAATTGAATTTCGCTCACCTGTTATATTAATATCTTTTATCAAAAGACAGGAAAATTCTCGGAAGGTGTCGCTGATTATAGAATAAACTGGCCTAAATGGTGACAAATCGAATCAAGCTTGTGACGCTTGTATGGAGCCTGACAGTAAATTAGATGGATTAGGAACATATTATTTTTCAACAAATTAATCCCTTTTGAAGAGAATAATTTCCGGTATTTATCCATTGTCCCGGTTGGCGAATAAATTCCTGAGACTTTTAGCCACGCTATTTATTTCCCGATAAATCGTCGATTTTTAATTATTATATTCGTTTGGCTTGGATTTTGAAATTGATTGCCTTTCGATATTAAGATATAGCAAAAAGCATTGCTGTTGTGCCACTGTTCGTAGATAATTTGTATTGATTTTGTAAAATAAAAATTGGTGTGGTAAGGATGTGTTAAAATGGATGATGATATGAAAATATAATTCTTTGCTACTATCCAGAAATATTTTTTTCATAATTTCTCTTTTCTTTTTCTAAAAGTTTTATCTAAACTTCAATGGAAATAATTTCCGATATTTATCCATTGTCCCAGTTGGAGAATAAATTCCTTAGACTCTTAACCACGCTATTTATTTACCGATAAATCGTCGATTTTTGTATTGATTTTGTCAAATAAAAATTGGTATAGGAAGGATGTGCTAAAATGGATGATAATATGGCAATATAATTCTTTGCTACTATCCAGGAATATTTTTTTCATAATTTCTCTCTTTGTGTAAATTTTTTATCTAAATTGCAATGGAAGTAAACTTTTAATAATACGCTCTGTTAATCAGCCCGCTTTCTCGCCTTGGTTTTATCATTATCTGTTTTTTGTGTTATATGCATGTAATAATATCATTTTAAATATGTTCATAAAAAATTTTTCTTTCAAAAATTCAAACTCTTAAGCGCTGTAGCTTCTCAACTGCAGAAGTTCCCCAATGTGTATTGTGGTGCGATAATGCCATTTTTATCCGTCTTAAACTGCAGTTCTATCAATTTTTTTTTAGTTTCAATATCACTCCTGAAAACGGGAAATATCCTTCTGTTAAAATTCCCGAGCTTTCTTTTTCGCCTTATTTTTGCTTCAAAGTCTTCGCGACGAAACTGCACCATATTTCGCGCCGATCATGGCTCAGACTTACTGAAGTAAAAATAACATCCATATTTTCCTTTAAAGTAACATTCATATTTCCTCTTCAAAGTAGAACTCATATTTCCTTTTTTAAAATAGCATTCTTCAAAGTAGAATTCATATTTCCTTTTTAAAATAGCATTCTTTTAAATAGAAATTAAATTACCTCTTCAAAATAGCATTCATATTTCCTACTCAAACTAACATTCATATTTCCTCTTAATCAATCAAGTTATCAATAAATGGAGTTATGATTATTTTAAACAGATACAAATTCTTTTATTATTCTTAAGTTCACAAATAACTTACCTAATGTTGTATGTATAAATATTTTAAGATTAAGAGTTTTAAGAAAAAGATATCCTTGAATTCAAATTAATATTTACTTGAATTTCATATTCATCACTTATTTCAATTAAATAAAAAGCACACAAATATATTCAACGATGATCGTTAAAGCTTGGGTTTAAAAAGTAGGCGTCTAAATTTTTATTCAAAATTAAAAAACAGAAAACGCTAACTACTTTGCGTAGCCTAAAATAGAATATACATTACTATTTCAAAAATATATATTCAAAATAAAGTGAATTATTTAACGCTATTAGATCTAAAAAAATTGATAAAATGATATTACGATTAATACTTTGTTTTAGAAACTTAAGGCATTTTTTTACAAACAAAAATTTCAAAATTAAAGGTTTAGTGAAATATTACTTTTGTAAATTATCTGCTCAGTAGCAAATAATTTGACTTAAAACAAAATATATCTTATTCATTTCTTATTTTGATGAGTTATAACTAATATAACTAATATTTTATAATTATTTTTAAATTAAAAAAGATAAATAGTAAAATTTTCCTAATCAAAGATCTATCACTTGCCGGTTGAAGTTAGATCAACACAAAAAATTTAAATAAATAAATGAAAGAATTTACTTTAATTGTTGATTGTGAATTTGGAAAGGTTTTTAATTTTATATGTAAATATGAGGGGAGTGAGAATAATAAAAATGTAAGCATTTTATTTTTAAAAAAATATTTTTTCTGAGCAAAATATTTACAAATTTAATATAAATTAAATTGAAATTAACAAGCAAGTTTTTCTAATGTTTCTTTTTGCTTTTAAAAGGTATGGCGTAAGAATGAGTGTAGCATAAGTGTATGAGTGTATGGCATAAGAATGAGCCTGAAATCCTATAAAATAACAACAAAATAAGCATTATTATAACTTATTTGAAGAAAGTATTTCGTCAAATAAATCATTTTATTTTCTGTTTGAAATATTTATTAAACGTGCGGAACTAAAACGAAGGCATGCATATTTTATAAAGCGAGGATTAACTATATTACCTGACAGAAAGCACTGAAATGAAAAAACAAATATTTTTGATTTTCGAAAACTAAACCTTGTAGCTTTCTATTTTTTCTTGATATAACTCGCTTTTCTGAACTGTTTGCATATATTTTCCATATGGATAAACTTGAAAAGAGACATAAAAATGAAAAATAAAGTAATTCAAATAGGTCGTGCATTCTGTGCTTTTTTATATTCTTTGTAAAAGCTAAACAGAGCATCCAAGCAAAATTTTTCATGCAAATGAAAATATAAAAAAATATGTATATTTATATATACATAAAATAAAATGTATTCCTTTGTTTGCATACTACTTTCCGCATATCAGCACATTTTTTCTTTTATCATACTCTACCCAATATCGCATGTAAACAGAGGTGAAAGATATTTTTTTCCATATGTGAATGGAATATTTAATAAGAATTGGTGCATCAAAATATGAAATATGTATTTTGAAAGACAGAATATTTTCTTTTTTTTTAAATCATGCAAATCGTTTTCACTTGTAGAAAATGCATCAAAAACAAGTTTTACATTTGAAGATTTGCATATTTTTTCAGAGAATAATTTTTAATGGGGTTTTAATTCTTCTCAAATATTCTAAAATACTTGAAAATATTAAAAATATTAAATAAAATATTGAAATTGAAAATATTAAATAAAAGTTTTTTAGGTTTGATTTTTATTATTTGGTTAACTTGAGTTTCTAGGTTAGTAACTGCCATTTTATTTTTGAAGAAGAAGTTTATAGATAGTAATTATTATTATTTTTATTTAGTATTTTTTGAATTTAAAATTCCTTAACTTTCTTTCTTATATTTGATCTGAAAAATTACAGGGCTGAGAAAAAAAAACGAAATATTGTTGGTTGAAATAACATTTAAATAAGAATTAGTTTCTTAATGTTACCTATTTTTGTAATCCTGTTCTCAATTAATGAAAAAAAAAATTACAAACATTTTATATTTTGAACAGTTATTTTTTTAAACATATATTTAAATACATTTCACAAGTATATTTGCAGAAAATATATTAATATTTAATGTGTTTGAAAAAGCATATTAAAAGCCCCAAAATTCTATAAAAATGGGATAAATTTATTTTCAGTTTCAAGCAATACGTTATTTTATGATAAATTTGAAAAATATTATATTAGTCAAATATATTTTGTATGAATTTTAGTTTTCATAATAAATGTTTTTTTTTCTGGGACATATTGAATTAAGAGTAGAGTTTATCTGAAGTATTTTAATATGGAATTGAGTTTTATTTGCAGGTTTACTATTTAATTAACAATGTTTTAATACATAAAGTTAAATATTTTTGCTTAATAAATACTCAGACTTTAAATTCTTATCTTCACTATTTTTTCTTTGTGCGAATGACAACTTTACTGCCTTCAATAAATAACAATTTTATCTAAGGCAATAAATAATCGTTTAATAATAACAAGCAATAAATAACAGTTTTATTCAATTTGAAAGCGAAGCGTTGTTTTCTAACTGATGCATATTAATTTTATTTTAATGATCTTAGCTACTAGATTTTTTAGATTTCTTTTTTAATGTAGAACACCAAAGAGAGGTATAAGGAAGTCTGTAGGTATTTTAATTTTTGGGGTTATTTTTATCACCAATTTTCACAAAAGGAAAATCTTTTTTTTCCCAAAGTTTTCATTAAGTTATCATTTTTATTCATTGTATTGAAAATTATTTGTGTAAAGCAGAGGAACGGTGTAAAGAAGTTTTCCGTCTTTTATAATTCTTTTTTCAGAGAAGTAAATAATTTCTTTAAAAAACATAATAATCTTTCGAAGATAATGAAAGAATTATAATTACTTTTAAGAGCATGGTAATGTTTTTGAAAATAATAAAAACATAGTAATCTTTTGAAGATAATGAAATCATGATAATTGCTTTTAAAATGCATGATAATTGTTTGAAGATAATAAAAGTGGGGTAGTTACTTTTAAAAGTATGACTTGTAAAATCATGATAAATTTCCGAACCTTATAAAACCGGACATCTTTCTTGACATTATTTAAAATAATCACGGCGAAATAGCAAGTAAAAAAACCAGTAATCCAACGCCGTTTTAAAAGATTTATTTATTTATATTTTTTTCTAACGAAGGGTTTATATGAGTAAATTCAAAACAGCCAAAAAGAACTGGCAACTGGATTTCATGCTTTAATTTTTTTCAGGCTAAAGATGCTGATATGGGGTACAACAGTGCCATCCGTTATGAAATAATCCGAAAACCGGAAGATGCATCTACCAAATTCCACATTGATCCCGTGTCTGGTGTTGTCCGATCCATGGTCACATTTGCTTTGGATGGTGGTCGTATATATGGTTTCGATGTTAAAGCCACTGACAGAGAAGGCAGTGAAAATGGACATTCGGCTGTTGCGAATGTTTTTGTAAGTGCTATTGCGAAAGTTTTTCCTATTTATGTATCGGAAATATCGACGACAATTTGCATACCGCGTCTTATTTCTCTTTATTAAAAATCCTGTTGGTTTCTTCCTTTAATACACGAGAAATAAAAAAAAAAAGAATTATCAAGTTTTAATAAATTAATTTTTTAAGCATATTTTAATTATTTGTTAAATATATTTGTTATATACCTGCAAATTCGAAGGGTGTTACGAGTCGAACTTTCATGTATTGTTTCATAAATTATAATCTTTTAAAAGTCATTGTTTTTTTTTCTTTTTTAAATACTTTGATTTTACAAAATTGTTTTTTTTTAAATTATTTTTGAAATGAATTTTATAATTATGAAATAAAGTTTTCTCTAATATGCTGTATCTTAAAATTCTGTGTAATATTGATAAAGGATCTGAATATTTTCAAAATGCTTGGTAAAATTGTGAATTTTAAACAGAATACCAATAATTTCATACTAAAATAACGCTTATTTTTTTACCGCTATTGATTTGAAGAAAATACTTTTCAAGCAATATTTGGTTAAAATAAATAGCTTTAAAGATTTTTCAAAAATTCTGAATTTTTTTTCATTATTTTAAAATTAATGAATAAATTACATCGTAATTTCAGATAGAATTTACATGAAACCCAAAATAAAGAATTAATTAATACAATATATCAACAACACACTTAGTTAATTTTAATAAACGTGATTACTAATTGTGAATGTTTAAATTGCTCGTTATTTATCTTTATGTATCTTTACTTTAAAACTATTATCTGTTTTCATTTATACACAATAAAAATATGAACAAAGTTGTTCTTACTGTCCAACTTTTTTTCATTATTAGGCAGTTTTGTAATAAATGAAATGTTTTCTTCATTTTAAATACAATTTCTGATTTCTAACGTATTTATGCTGAATTTTAAATATATTTCAGGTATACGTTTTACCAGAAACAAAATTGGTCCTTTTTGTTGCTGGAAGAACACCTTTGGCCATTGAACAGCATGTGGACAAAATATTAAGGTAAATATAAAAGAAGAATTTATAATAATTCTATATTATTATTATTATATTAACTAATAAAAATAACTGAATGAATGTGCATCCATTTTAAAGTTCATTAAGGGTAAAATATTGAAAAACTATTATATTTGACAAGAAGTAATCGAATAATTTCTTAAAAATTATTTGTTTAATACCAGCATTTTAAGAATTTTGTTTAAGTTATTAATTTATGGTTAAAAAACAATCTTAAGATTATATATATTTATATTCAGTTCTTAAATATGGATTGCTACTATATAATTTTAAATATGCAGAGCTAATTTATATCGAAAAATTTCATAAATTGATATGATGATTTATAAATTAAATTTTCTGTCAAATTAAGCATTTTTAGAGCAAAATAAAAAAAAAATTTCTTAGTTATTTAAAAAAAATTTAGTCGAATCATAACGAGTTCTTTAATTCAAATGAATATATGATTACTTTTTGTATTTTCGTTTGTATTTATCGGTCCATATTTGTTTACTATTTCCAGTTACCTGAGTAACTTGACTGGATATGATGTGAAAATGGCTAAATTAGAACCTCATCATGATGGCGAATATGAAGATAGGGAAAGGTAAGGAATATATCACATTTTTTCTTTATAATTTAGTAAATCTTTAATTGTTTAATTGAATCTGAAATATTTCTTTAGATGCAACATTTGCTTCAAATTCATGGAATTATCATATTACAATCCTTTAAGTTCTTTGATATGAAACAAATATCTGTATTTTTTTGGTTTTTGAGCTATAGATGTAGTTCCATGAAGATTTAATTTACATTATAATTTTGCAATTTTTTCAAAGGAAATTTAAGTTTATAAATTAAACTATAATGAAGTTTTTTTTTCTGTGGTTAATATATAAGGAAGATATTTTTCCTAATACTTTAAAATTAAAAATGTTCAAATAATTTTGTTTCTTGTATTAATTTTGGATTAAGCCTTTAATTTCATCAAAGTTTTTATTATATTAAATATATTTATTTTTATTTTTGCAGTACTGATTTGTTCTTGTATGCTGTACACCGAGATACTAATGACATCGTGGATACAGAAACACTTCTGAAGTAAGAATGTATTCCTTTGCTTTAGTATAATTTTTATTAATAATTTTTGCTGATAAATAAAAATTTTCATTTCATTATTGAAATGATTCTTTATTTTAAATAAAAGATAAATTTTTATTTTATTGTTTTAGTTATTCAATTCATAGTTACTCTAATAAGGAAATTTAAATGAGTATTTGTCACGAAATTAATTATTTTTATGATAAACATTCATTTAAAAGCATTCATTCATTATTATTATAATAAATTAGTGGGAACTGATTTAAAATATTCATTAATTTAGATTTATAGAAATGTTGATTTCGCTCCGAATTTTCCTTTAATTTTTTAATTTTTATTATATATTATGAACTCGAATAAAGACTTTATTTATTAATATTAGATACACAGAGCAGTAAACTAGATTTTCAGTCAAAGATTGCATTCTTCAGATAATCGAGCAAGAATTATCTATGAACTCGTCATCTAATTACATAGTATAATATTTAAATAAAGTACTAAAATTCTGCATCGAGCAATTACTTCAGTACTTCTTTGACAAATATATTTTCTTTAAAAATAATGGCTTATTGAAAGAAAGACTATTTCAAAAAAAAAAAAAAATCTGTATTCGTTCTTTTTATTATATCTTGCTGTGTATTACTTTTGTTGAAATAAATTTTTTATTAATACTAATATAATAGCTTTATCAGCGTTGATATTTGTACATGAATTAAGATTATATGTAAATTGTAGGATGTATTCTAAATAATAATCTTTTAATTTAAATATAATGATAAGAAATTGAGGAGTCATATTAATTCTCATTATGAAATGCACGGAAATGCTTTTAAGCCTGTAAATTGTAAAATTTGAACAAACTTTAATTTTCCTTTTAAAGAAAAATTAAAGGTTAATAAATTAGGTATTTTTAAATAAAATAAATTCAGGTATTTTTAAGAAAAGGTCGCCAAAAAGTGGTCAACTTTCGTGAGAGTGGCCACGTTGAATTTCCGAACATGTTTTTTTAAAAAGAGCTCAATAAGTTGCAAATTATAAAACTACCATGCACATAGTTGAATTCCATTTCAATCCTTTAAAAAACGTATTTATGTTTTTTTATTTATTTATAGCGTCTAGAAAAGCACTTGTCGCTATATATCAGAAGTATCTGTTTTTGATATTTCATTCATATGTTGTGTTCAAATTAGAAGAAAATAAAGTCATTATTTGTTTCTTGCAGTGCTTTGGAACAGAGATCAGAGTTGATCGTTTCCAACCTCGACAATTTCAACATTCAAAGAATCCAAGGTGTGTCCGTACAGGAAAAGATCAGTCAGATGGGAACTACAGAAATTGCCATCATAGCTCTGAGCAGTGTCATATTTTTGGGAGCAGTTTTAGGAATCGCGCTACTGTGCTCGTCCTGCAAGAAAAGGTATTTTTGATTTGAATATCTCTGATCGTTTAGCCAGATATTTTAGTTATGTTTTAAGAACATTGATTTTTTTTTTAATATTTCGAAGGTGATGTTCATTTTAGCACAAAAGGCCCAACAACATTGTTACGGTATCTTACAGAAATTGATTGTTTCTTCAGAATATCGAAAAATATCGTGCAAAATATCTTTATAATGTCGTAAAATGTATCTTTTGCTAATAGGGGTGACATTTCAGGTAACTCTTTTATGATGAATCCGGTATTTTAGGATTCTCATTTGATTTGCATTTTAAAGTGGATCTATATGATTTCGGCATTCATTTCATTTTATGGGCACATTATAAAGGACATATAATTGCTGACAGATGACAAATAATTCTATATGTTTTATATATTTTGTTCAATTCCTTACTTTGACGTAGAGGACTCTATAAAATTACGAAGCATGAAATTCGATTCTGAAAATCCCATAAGAAATAAATCTGCCATCTTCCTAGCATAGAGGTAGCGTGTCTGGGCTTCTCGGGTTCGAGTCCCGGTTCGGCCATGGTTGTTCTTCTGTGTTCTATGATTGAGGTGTATGATTGAGCTTCCCTGTAGAAAGGTGTTGTGCAAGCGAATGTGAAGCATGAAGTCGTACTCTTGGGCCTGGTTGGCGATACTGAAAAAACAAAAGACGCTCATTTCTTGTAAAGACTATAAGTAACAAGAACAGAAATAAATCAAAGCATCATGTAAACAGCGTTTCTAAGAGTTAAATGGTTAACAAAAGCGTGCGTGTCTAGCTCCTGAAATTGTTGCTGAAGATTATATAGAAATATAATTCTTTACCATTAATAAAGAGATGTAGATATTGAATTCTAAATTTATTTGTAATATTATTTGAATATGGAAAATTCAACATTTATAGTAATATTTTGTTTATTAAATATTAAAAGGATTATTTAGATACGATTAATATCATTACTGACTTTGGAATTATAGAACTGTTATAAGGTATTTGACTAATTTGAGATAAATTAAAAAATAAAATTCGAAAACTTTATTTTTTTGAATATTTACGTAACATATAACTTAAGAAATATATTATTTTGCTCCTGAACTAAAAAATAAGCCGTATCTCTATCCTTTTTTAAATATTGGCTCTCAATTGATAAATAATTGATCGAAAATATTTTTAAATGTAGATTATTTATTCTCTAGTTCGGGAATTAATATTCGGAACATATTAAAGTTTATTACATCAAATTTGAACAAAATTATACATTAGATTTTAATCTGCAAATTGTTTTCCTAAGAAATTTTTATCATTTTCTATATTTGAGAATTTAGCATCTGAAAATGTAACACATAATTAAAATATATGTAAATGCAGCTATAAATATCATTGTATAATATCAAAACAGGCGAACAGACAAATAAAATTCTAACGGCTTTATAAAGAAACGTGTTAAAATAATAATAGTATTAAATAAAAAGAAAAATCATAGTTTCTGAAAAAAATCAATTTTTTAATATATGCAGAATATTTCATTATAAAATTTCATTGAAACCATAACAATAATCTTTGATTCTTTTTTCTAATATAATTTTTTTCACCAAGACAAATTTAATTTTTCATTCCTTTCAAATATTCTTTTCACACACAACAGAAATATTTTTATTTGTTTTTCCACATTATTGTCAGAGTCCATCGAGTTTTAATTTCATCAAGCAGGATATTTCTTTCTGACATAATTTACTTTCTTTCATAAAATCTCAAGAGATCAAATAATATCCGAAGTTTTCATTAAATAATATGAAATCTCACATTTCGAGGAAATTAATTTACTTTCATACGGTCCCATGTGACCAAACAGTTGTATTAAATAAATTAATCTAATTTAATTGCCTTTGTGATCTGATAAAAAATATCAACATTAGATCGCTGATTTATAGCTATAGCAAATTTATATTTTTCGATTAGGTTAATTTTTAATGAATTTATACTCTAGAGCATTTGCAGAAATTCTTCAAAATAGTAGATACGCCTTTTTCTAATTTTTATTAAGCAGAAAATTTATTATAATCTTATTTACGATTCACATTTTGGTCGTTCAAGAAATAACCCGATTCGCAAACGATGCTTGAATATCAAATAATTAGTTACCGAGAAATTTGTAACCAATTATTATTTAAATAAGGAAAATTGATAGGAACAATAAATTCGAAAAGTGTTCGAAACTTTACCCACAGTGTAACATCATAACAATATTAATCGTTCATTTCTGTTACGTACTTTTGGTTGAAGCAAAGGTCTCAGATTGGAAACATTAAAGACGAATTATTCTTCTAATTTCATATCTTATTTTTGCGCTATTTGAGTTTACTTTTAAAGTGTTAAGATGTTGTACCACCTTTTTATTCGTATTTCATTATCCTTTCTTCAACAATCTGTTCTTTGATCTCCCCAGAAAATTATATTCCTCTGAGCTCCTGAAAAATTCCGAATGATTGTTGAATGATAATTAGATTTCTTTTACCTTTTTTTAATTACTAGTTAGTGTAATAGTTTGCTTATTGGAAAGGATGGCTGATTTTATCTGCTATTGATTTAAAAATGGAATTGGATATTACCTTGATATTTCATCCATATTTTATGTTCGATTTATCAGAATATAATGAGATTTTAAGTCCTATAACCTGAAGTACATCCCTGAGATCTTGCGAGTTCAAGTACCTCAAAATCCTAGAATTCCCGAGATTTTCTTTCAGAGATAAGAAAATTGTCCCTCCTGATCCTTCAAAAACTTCAGTGATTACTTTCTTACTTAAGAGGCTGATAAAGGTTGATTGCTTATCTAATGACTACTAAACAAATGTAAGCTTTGAGGTCATTTGGGAAATCTACCATTCCACCAAACTTATTTGGGCGTGGGTCTTTAATGAACAAAGCACGCACCACTAGTTTCCAATGGATTACAATTAATAGTAGGGGGAAGAAACTTCGTAGTTATATTCAGGCGTACATAGTACTTTCGTTGAAAAAGCGATTGGGGCCTTTCAGTCTTGATAGAGTTAATGCCTCTTCTCATTTACATAGAATTAATTAAGTTGTTTAAGACGACGGAATCTAATTCATACATACAACGAAGTTTATGAAAAATCAAATCTATTAATGATCAAATCTATTATAATTCCGTTGAAGAATTCTGAAACCGTCTAACTTTTATATCTTATTTAAATCAAAATAGTTAAAATCTATACATTATAATGTTGAATATATTAATTGGCTCGTTCATAAAAAAATATTTGGTCTGTGGAATAAAACAGAGATTTAGATGGAAAAAATCAGAAAATGAATTTTTTTGCGGGAAAAAAATCGGAGTTTCAGATATTAGAAGATTTATTCTTCCAGAATGAATGAATTTCCTGTCTTAATTAGAGCTTTCTCGATTCGAACAATAAAGAAAAAAAAAGTTTTATTATTTCCTTATATTAAAGTTCAAGACTTTTTCCTTTATAAATTAGCAAGATATTATTAGTCATGTTTTTTATATCTAATTTACCCTTTATAGTCTGGCTAGAATTTTTTCATAATGATTTTAATAATCAGAAAGATCAGACGAAATAAACTCCAACTTTTTTCTTTACTTAACGAGATGTTCTTTAAGAAATGAAATAAATGCAGACGATATTTATTGGATTGTTATGTTTGATAATGTAATGAAATGTCAAAAATAATTTTTTATATTGTTCGGTTAGTAATATTTTGTTAAAAATTACTCCCATTTTTTAAATTATTGTTCTTCTAAAAACATGAAAATAAGTTTTGATTAAAGAATTTGTATTTATTATTAAATCTAACAGATGTAAACGATCAAAATTAAAACTATTGTTTGAATGAAAAAATAAAAACAGAAATAGCTAGTTATTGGGAAATAGAAATAGTTTAGAAATTCGAATCAATAGAAATGCTTTATGATGAAATTATTTTGATTTAAAATGAAGTCAAATAATTATGTTAGAAAAAAATCAAGAAAACGTACATAAATAAATCTAAGATTTATTATTAGATTGATACTTTTTCTTAAATACTGTTACTACAAATGACATTATAAATACTGTATTTATTCTGTAATATATATAATTATTCTGTAAAATATATTATTATATTATTATTCTGTATAGCATTATGAATAAGTACAATTGAATTAGTTTTTAATGCTGTCTTTTGAAAGAAAATTTTAATTGTCTTTATATTTAAAATTGTTGCATATTACCTTGCACATAATATTAACCTTGCAATATTTTATCAGGATCGTATTAATTAAAGTATATTCATAATCATATTATTATTTTTTTAATATTCTGCTAGATAACTCAAAGTACACAGCTATTCTATGGGTACAATAATGTTGAGTCGCCAGTGTAACTCCCCATTTTATTTAAAATTTTCAGTGAAGAAATACAATATGAATATTAACGGATTCGATTTTATAAAGATACTGTTTCTATTAACTTTAAAAAAGCTGTGTTGATAAATGATTTCTTGAATTTGTTGTTGTTACTTATGGCACTTACACAAGTCCACGGACAAACTCAGCGATTTAAGCCGACTTTGTGCAGTAGCTTTTGAAGGCAGAAGCCCCTGAGGACGGAAGTCTGCCTCCTAGCTCATATGACGATGACACCAGCTTGCACAACCTTTTTTTACAAAGGGATTTTTTTACACACCACACAAATACAACTGATGGTTAGGAATATCCCATAGAACTGATATATAAAGTATCCCAGCTCTACGGAACATCCAAGTCCAAACCAGGACGCCTCGGATCACGGGGAAAAGGCGCTACCCCTAGGCCATGACACCGACCTCTTTGAATTTGAATTTTATTAATTTTTAGTATGCGTAATAGAAACTGCTATATTTCATTGTTTCGTAGTTTCTATTTATGAATTTTAAACTGATTTGCATTCGAACCGTTTATAAGGAAAATATTTTACTCCAACAGCAGCTATATTGCAAAATACAGGATGGCTATAATTAAAGTTCCACTTTGGTCATAAAAGGAAAATTACTGGATAAAAAGTTATCAAACTTGGTGGAAGTTTGAAGGAAGGCATGGAAATTTCTTTATATATATATTGGGGGGGGGGAGGAATGGCGTTGAATGCAACTCTGTTAAACAAAATGGGACATGATATATTGATAATACTGATATACTGATACTGTATGACATTCCTCCTTCATGTTCAAAGAACTATTGTGGAGAATGCAGTAATGCGATGTAACTTGTTTTCAGAAAATGGTAGAAGCCACATTGAACATGTTTTTTGAACGTTTCCGAAACAATTAAAAATATTTTAAACCGATTTCTTCCTGTTTTAGTTTGTTTGACAATATTGCATTCAAAGCCACTTCAACCGTGCTTGTGAGTTTTTAGAACTATTGCTGGGGGAAAAGAATATCCCATAACCTCCTTTAAACCATAACCAAGTTTCATAACATTTGGTTCAGTAGTTTTTCTTTATGAAGTGGAATTTAAGTGGAATTTTATTTATAACTAGCCTGTATTTTAAATTATTCAAAAATATCGATGTAATATTTCCTATGTATGCATGTTTCATGCATAATTTTCTCAAAAAAATTTCGCTTCATTTATAAAAAAAAATTATAAGATTTTTTGGAAGAACATTAGAGAAAAGATCACTTTCCTTCCAAATTGTTCTAGAATGAATAGAATATTTAGCTATTTAATTATGCAATTTGCGCATGTTAGTAAAAAAGAAATCCTTAGAGACTAGAAAGTATACGTTTAATGCTTATCTACTTAGGAAAATTTAATTACTGTCTGTAAATGGGCAAATTATCCTTCTTGGAAAATTAATTTTTGAAGACCTTGAGACACACTCAAGTATATTGCAGTATTTTCTTGTGGTAGTTAATTATTTTTTAGACCTTTATTTATTTGTATAAAGATTAATAATCTAAATTATTTTTATTTATTTCGATCAAAAAGTTATTTTTACCCCTATTAAATCCCTCTGATTTATTGTTAAAAGTTCAAAGCTTAAAATTTTACGAAGACAAGAGTATCTATCATACAGATTATTTTTAAAAATAAGTAGTTTTTAACCCCTTTTATAGTGCGAATAAATAATTTTTGACCAACTTCAAGTTACTTCTAACAGTAATAAAGGTACTATAGACAATGTTAATTAAGTTTAAGCTGTTGTAAAATTTTTAAACTATACAATTTCTGCTTTTTTTTTCTATGCTTTCGCTTTCGTGCTCTCTTTAAAATAACAGAAATATTTTCAATCAGTCGGGTTATTTGCAAATTATTTTTGCGAAATGACGAGACTGTAATTTTAGAACTTCTTAATTTCCCACGGAATTTTTACTTGACGATACGTCAAGACCACCAAGATAAGAGATTACATAACTGCATTTACTTTTTACGGGTCTAGTTGGTTTTGAATCTCTGTTTAAAATCAGACGTAAGCAAAGAAATGTATCGCATATGCGTACCATAGCTCTTGCGCATGCCAAATTTGAGATTATTGTATGTACCAGATAAGTGCAAAGCACAGATACAGCTGCTTTATGCATGTGCAAATCGTCGTAGGAAAATAATTAAAATCGCAATTATAAGACTCCTTTTTTTATTTGATAGGACTTCAATATGCTAAAACTTTCCCCAATATATGCCATACAAAATGGTATAAATATTTCTAATATCAATTAAATATTTTCTAAGTTTTTCACTTTCAAACAAGAAGTCGCTTTCAGAAGACTTCATTTCATACTATGAATAGATTTTTCAGATAAGCCTCGAATGCAAAGATTCATTACATGTAAGATGCCATGATTTCCTTGATTACATTTCCTTGTGTATTTGACAATTTTGAAATCACGCCAAAATAATGAGGGCACGATACTTGGGAAATTTTCAAATGAAGTCGAAATTGCCAAGTTCCGTTACGCATATTTCGCCAAGGTGTTGGCGACAATTTACATTTTTTTGGTGTCTTGTCAAGGGATCCATTAAAATAAATGGCCATAATAACTTTTAAAGTATTACATTGATAGTTGAAGTCTGATAATGATATTTTGTTTGGCAAATAGTAAGTTAAAAAAATTATTTATCATGTGAATGCATCAAACTGCCTTCTAGAGCTGCTAATTTTGAATAATTAAATCAATTTTGATACTTGAAATTTTTTTCGTTGCTACATTTCTTTTGCATTTACTTGCTTATTATTTACTTTTTTGTCTTAAGAAAAATAGTAATGTTTGGAAATTTTGCCATATCTATTTTGCCATTCAGATATTCTTTAATTTGAGTCCTCAGAGTGTAGAAGAATTATTAATTTCGGTTTTCAAAACATTAGTTTTCATGATATTTATGCAATTACGGTAGTAAGAGTTTCATATTAAGGCGTTTTTTGATGCAACTCAAAAGTTAGAGGAAAAAAATCAATTTAAAATGTTAAATTAAATCTGAAAAATTAAAATCTAACAGCATTATGTGAGTATAAGAATATTATAGATGTAATAAAAATCTTATCAGAGCATAAAGATATCATCGCTTATAATTTATACAAGAATAAATGTTTACCTTTTAAACAAAATTGGCATAGCTAATAGTTCATTTTAATTGAATAAAATATATTAATTCTCCATGTGGTTATTTTTTTATAGAAAAGTCCGACGAAGGCACACTTCATGGGAACAACAGAGGCTTTACAACATCAAAAATCCTCTGATGGGAAAAAGCATTGGAAATCCATATGGAAGCCGAAGCACTCCAAATGGTACAGTGGACAACATAAAAGCAGCTTATGCTAATGGAGATCTTTCTGTGTAAGTTTCTTATCTTTATTTAATTTTGAGAAGAAAGCCCCATAGAATCTTTTCTCCAGATTTACCAAAGAAAGTAAATAATTAACAGAGAAGTTTATTTAAAAATTACTTTTTTTTCCTTTTAGACCTGATTATAATGACAGTCTTGGAGACAATCAGTCTATGAAGAGGAATAATAGAAGATCACGACAGCAGGTCCCTCCAGATGGCGCCTCGTCTCTTAACCCTTCTAATGCCAGTCCAAAATTCGAAAAGTACAACAAAAACGACAGTCAGTGGTATGATATGAGGGACGGAGCGGACTCCATGTAGGTAGTGGTCTGACATTTTTTTTCGTTTCAGATTTTACTAACCCCGCACCGTTAATCGATAACTGCACCCTTAACACCAAATAGATTTGCCTTTTCAATTGCAGTGACACATTTATTTCGCTCCTGCCTTATGATTTTCAGTTATAAATCCTGTTTCTTAATATTCATTAATTTTTCCTTGGTTAATTAAGTTTCCAAGGAACAATTTATTGAATTTTTCCTGGATTTCCTCTTCCCATAATTGAATGGAACATTTAATTGGAACTAGAGGGAATGGCCTCCATCAAATTTTTCTCATCATCGCTCATAGAGGTATTATCCCCTCTCCTCACATTAAGGTCTGGTTCTTCGATAAAGACGCGACGCTTTGCATACTCATGGCGAATAATAATTACGAAATTCCCCATGATCTGAACTTCCCAGGTTCGAGTTCCGATTCGGGCAATGTTGTTCCTTTCCTGTGTTCTATCTGGGAGGTGCGTAAATGTACCCCTTCTAAAAAAAGCGGTTGTACAAGCAAATATGACGCATGAAGTAGTTAAGTCATACTTTTAGAAACTAGTTGACACTATTGTAAAAACAAGAGACGCTCATCGGCTTAAACCGCTGACACATAACTGTCCTTCCTTGTAAAGTGAAAAGTCACAACACAATTACGAAATATTGATCTTTGGCTTTAAATAGCATTTTTATTAAGTCTGTCACGTGATGCTTGGTGATTCTTTTGGCGATAAATTCCTGGCATTTACCAGTAAGCACTCGAAAATTGAATCTGTATTTTACATGCATTTTTAAGAATCGAATGAAATCAAAATTAGAAATAGAACTAAAATCAAATTTTATATATTTCATTCATTGTGTTTTCGAGTTATCGCATTTACCAGCTTGTGAAAGAACAGACCGACAGATAATCAATCTTTTTACAGATTTGGTGCTAATTTTGATAATTTACATATTTAGCTTTGAAAATTAAAACTGTATCATTTTATTCCCTTCGTTATAAATTTATCTTGTGAAAAAAATTGTTATGTAATTGAAATGACGAAAAATAAACCTTTGAAATCGCTGACATGTTTTTAGACAATAACCGAAAGATTAGACCGAATGACATCTAATTATAGGCCATCAGTTGTGATGAAAGAGCAAATTGTTTGAAACAAATTCTGCACAATAAATCAATACAGTTTCAGCTTTAGAAAAGCTTTAAGTGAACTTTTGCCTTATTAGCTAACAACATAACTTGAATGTCAAATACGTTTAACAGAAAATGTCAGTTTTTTGAGACATTTAAAATGAAGTAAAAAGCATTATATACAGATATGCATGGCAAAAAATAATTTAAAATTGCTTCAGAAAATATTACCTCAAGTTGAAAATGATAAAAATTTTTTTTTCTTTTATAGTAAAAAAATTATTTGATCTATAATAAAAACTTTATCTTTTTTTGAATTATCCAGATTATTATAACAGAATTTATTGATGCGAAATAATAAAAAAAATTGAGCTTTGAGTTCAGATCATTTTAAAACTGATTATTCGCCAAAATAAAAGAATTTTGAGCAAACGATGATTTAAATATTTAGAAGAAAAATCAAAGGAAATAATGGCAGAAGAAATTTTAAAGATTTTTGTCTTTGCTTTAAATATGCATTATTTTATGATATATTAAAAGATTATAATTTTTATATTAATATCATAAAAGTAATAAATGGTTTATGAATAAATATTCTGAGGTCAATTGATTTCGTAACTGCATGATAATTTCGATTTTATCTCGGTGGATCATCATATGATATTTTAGGCCATTTATTCAAAGAATGGAATAAAATCAATTCTTACTTACTAAAATGTTGGATTAGATTTGAATAACTGAAATCATACATCTGTAACTTAGATGTTATTTGATCTGGTTAATGCCATAACATTTCGTACTAAAATGTAAATAAATATGTATGAAAAACAATCATTTTCCGTATAAAAAATATATGCATTCTTGTATAATTTGCCGAAATAATGCTGGAAATATCGCATCTGTAAATAATTGTACGAAGACATTTTATGGAAAGTTTAACTTTTTGAAGGATATTTTTAAAAAATTAGTTGTTTTGTTGCATAATTAAATAAAGTACAATTTCAATCGTTTAAAGAAGCTTTAGAATAAGTCTTTGTATGAAATGTACTAAAAATAATTTAAAAAAATAAAGATGAGGAATGAGGCAAAAATAGTTTTCAAGAAAGTGAAAATAAGAAACTTTCGTGTATTTCAATAAAGATCGTTGTGTACATATTGAGCCTATAATTGAAAATATAACTGAAAGAGATAATGAATGTAATTCTTTCGAATAGTGGTCTTTATAACATAATTTATTTTTAAACCGAAAATTATTACGAAAAATACGAATACATTTCACAAAACCTTTTCAAATATATAATTTTTTAGGGTGCTGAAATATAGGTATATTTATTTGTATTCTTTTCAAAAGTTTAACCTTCAATTTATTATTCATTCTTAATAATATTATGGAATTCATTTTCCAGATGACACCACTAGTGCACAATCGAAATGTAACTAAACCAATCGATTAACTGATAATTCAAGCATAGAAAATATTAAAACTTTTATTGTTGTTAAGAGTCAAAAACGTACGAAATTCAATTCTTGAGAGTATGAAAATAAATAAAGAAATAAATAAAGTCAAATAAAATTAAGTAGTAAAAGAAAGTAAATAAGTTGTTATAAGTTACTTCATGGTATATTTGAATCTTATATTTCATTTTTTTCTTGCAGAGCATCTGGTTTCTCCGGTGCATCAAGATTCACCAGCTGGTCTTCTCGACGAAATAATAACCCAGTAACTGAACTGTAACGAGTCTGGATCTGGAAACAACGATCCAGATATTGAACTCTTAACAATTATGGTTCACAAGTGCTAATGAACTTTTTCTTGACTTGATCCAAATTGAGGGCTTAAAAATCGATACTGTGATCTGAACAAGGAACTTATTGAACACTGGCATTTGTGTTCAAAATGTGCCGTAACTTGTGAATAGACTTTGATTCCAAAGATTTACGGCGCCATGCTCAAACGCCTTGATTCGTTCACAATCAGCTCTTAGTCAAAACATGTAGATGTGTCAATAGTTCAACGTAAATATTTGGACAACGAACTGAAACTTTTGAAATGTCTACAATCGAGATACTTATACCTCTTGAACGTGAGTTCAGCATAGTTTGAAGCCAACTAACCCCGAAACACGAATGCTTTATCAACACTGCTCACTAATATGGAAAATAAGAGAGGATTTATAATATCCGTTTTATGAAAACAGATGTAGTTTTTATATGCATACGAAAGAGAATTTTATCACGCTCATTTTTAATGGGAATTATCAGCTTGAATTTGTGTGTCATTATTTTCGCACGTTTTTTGAGGCAGAAGATACTTAACATTCCATTTTTCTTATTGATGTCTTTAACCTTTGTTTGTATCTATCAGTTTCTATTGTGTTTTTCTTTTGTTTGTACTGCATACTTAAGAAATTGAGGTAGCTTATTTATTACGAATCTATTTTGTTAAAGTAATATTCTTTTACGAATTTAAAAATCATTTTTATTTTCTGCTGAAACGATACATCTTTATACTATTGCAATAAATTACCGATCATTCCAATATTTTTATCTACTTTTTTCCTTTAATTTTTTTTCATTTAATTTATCATTTTAAAAAACATTTTAGTACATTTTTTTTCTGAACTTATTTTAAAAGTTAGGAGAATCAAAATTTTATTACAGTTTTATTTTATAACGATTTTTTTATATATTTTCATCGTTTTTACTTATTTATTTAAGTGTACTTAGTGGCCAATACTTAATGTTTTTATGTCTTTTTTTACTTTTTTACTTTTTTTCGTACTTAAGAGGATGGATTATTTATTAGAGATGTTTTAGCCCATTTTAAAACCATTTGTACAACTAACAAAGCAGAATAATATAGCCTAAATATTTCCCTAGATGAAAAGAGGAAATTCTTAAGCTTAAATAAATAAAGTCATATTTGTTTTATACAGGTTTATTGCTGTAAGTATAAATGTGCAAGAAGAATGGAAACGCTGTGTACAATATATATTTAAATACTCTGTTATGAATATGACTATGTCAATCAAAGATTCTTGTAAATATAGACTAATGAAAATAAAGGATTTATTGAAATATTCTCTATTTTTCTTGTGAAACATTTGGGAGTATCAGATATTACATTTGTATTTTTATTTTCTTTTGTGATTAAATATATTATATTTTAACTAATTTAACTTTAGAGAACAAAATAAAAAATTAAATTTATTCAAAAATTCAATTGATATAAATTAGTTAGAAAGTTTGAGAATTAGAAAAAAATGACATAAAAATAATCTTAAATAAAAATAATATATTGTTAACAATTACAAATAAAATTCTCGATAGCTTTAAAAAATTACAATTTCAATAAAAATAGTTATACAATAAATAGTAATTAGTTTTTAGCAAAGTCAAACAGAAGATGGTAAAATAATTTTGTAAATGCAATTATCGATTTTTTCAATTTAGAATAATATTATAAAATGTGGGAAAGGTCCATATTTTTTAAATGGGTAATCATGTTCTACAGGACTTCTTAAGGGTTGAATTTTTTGGGGAAAATAAATTATTATAATCCCCCTAATTACAAGAATATTCCCAATAACCTCGTTCAATTCTCATTTATATTAGTGCTTATGGATAACTGTGCTAGTGACAGTAACAGATTTATTTAAAGTGAATATTTTTAAATTAGTAGAATCTGTTATAGGTTGCTTCAAAATGCTTCATGTTTTCAATTAATCATTAGTGTTCCCAATTTTCTTTCAATCAATTTGTTAAATGCTTGTCTTTATTTTTATCATATATAATATAAAAGCCCTCGTAATGATTTATTATCTTTTATTTGGAGTAATCAGTAATCATTCTATCTCGAATTTCGATGAGAAATCGAGGAAAAATTGGGAAATAAATCGCTATGAAAACAAATAAAAGAATATTATGTCACTCGAGGAAGAAATATATTTTCAGAACACATATAAAAATGTAGTACATTATTGTAATATAGATAATAGAATTTTCATGTCAAATAAATAAATCACTCTATACATTTTTTAAATCATTTTTCTTTGACGTTTGCATTAATTAAAAAAATGACACATTTCCCTCTTAAAATCACCCTATTAGCTCAAATTATTGTATGCTATCTCCACCATGTTATATGGGATAATCTGAATGTAGGTCAATATAGTGAAAATATCGAACAACGTTGTCGAGCATTTTGTGCTAATAAGTCTATTTCAAAAGTAGTGTCTGAAAGTATAAATTTCGGCTCTTTTTCGGAAATTGTGAATCATTTCCATCAAAAATATTCTTCAATTTGCCAATTTTGCTGTTTGCAATCTTGCTACGTATTGCCAATGCCTTCATTTCCATCAATTCTGCAGAATAGTAATGATTGGCATTCATTGGAAAATTACAATATTAGCAATAAATATATAATCTTATAGTAAATCACCTACAGACGACTCCAAAGAATGAAAATGTGTGGAGTTTCACGACTTGAAAGAATGCTTGAAAATGTGTGGAGGAATTGGTACTGCCTATTATTATTTAAAGGAATGCATAGAAATGTCGGAATTAAGAAAGAAATTAAAGGTTACGTGCAGTAAGGATGGCATAAAATAATCTTAAAACTCTAAAGGACGTGGTTTTAAAAATGTTAACATCATGTCCTTCAGAGTTTAAAAGTTGTTACATTTAAAACATGTTCATAGCTACGTCATCGCGATAGTGCACTAACCTGTATCTCAGGTGAAAATCTGAAATAAAGATTAAGTGTATTCCCCATTATCATTATGTTTTAGCTAGAAACCCTTGGACTTTTCAACCCAAACCTTCAGACGGATTTATCCCTTTAACAATATGCAACTGATACACATGAATTAAAAATATGAATAAATGTTCATTCGACAAATAAGTTTGGAGAAAATTTTCCTTCTTAAAATCAACCATTTACCAATTGAGTTCAATTCATTAATTAAAATTTTCCCGTAGATTCTTTCCGAAATTAATGATTTAGAAAAAAATGTACTTGACACAATTTAATCATCTAATTAATAATCTGTCACTATCTAAACTAATTATTTAATAAAGTTAACGAGTATCTTTTTAAGGAGAACAGGACTTTAACCATGTATGAAAACTGAAAATATCGCTCAGATTTATCACACTTTCACTTTAATTAGTCATATAATAATAATTTTCGGAATAACCCTTTTGTATAAATCTATATTTGTCCTTATTTCGCAGAAATCAAAAAGTAATTTTTCTCTAAACTTCTTTAGCCTTAAAGAAGAATCAAAACTTGCAAACGATTACAAAATAATTAAATAATTATATTAAGACTTAAATGAGAAAATAGTTAAATTTAACAAACACTGAAATTTTTCCCCACAGAAAGATCACAAAATTTCAATTTAAGTTTAAAAACAACTCTTCAGCGACATAAATGAATTTAAGAGGTAAAAAATAAACAAACTGAAATTGTAATGATCTATTAGGAATTGAGGTTATTAATTTTAAACAAGGGCTTATTCCTATAGTCGTTATGTATAAACATCCACCGCAGTCTGTAGCGCTGAATGGAATCACCTCCAACCCGACCCACCCTTTTGGTCTGAGTTATTTTACAAAGTGAAATACCAACTATTGTTTTGATGTCTAGCAAAGGAATTTTTTTATAAATATTTAAAATGACTGATTTATCAGTGGCGAATAAATCTTAGCAAAGGTCAATGAAATGATGTCTGATGCTGCATTATCACTATTATTTTTTATCACTGCACGGACCAATTGCAGGCTTTTGATTATATTATCTATCATCAGGGTTTTAAAATTTTATATTTATTGGTTTCAATACGGTTTTACTTATTAGTTTTGACTTGGGCTTTAGTGAATTCTATGGACAAAGAAGAGTTTTCTGCTAGGAAATGAAACTTCTAATGTTACAATTTACAATATCTGGGTTGCACTGTAATTAGCAATTTTTTACTAGTAGCCTCAGGCAACCAACTGAATATTTTGCCGAAAATATTTCAGATATTTGATTTAAAATGTACAGTTTAGATACAATTACATCTCAGCAATTCCACTAAATTATTTAGATGCGTTATTTTAATTGTCGTATAAATTCTTTTTATGGGGCACATGAGCCTGTCTAATTCTATCCGTAACATTATCGCTTTATAGAAAACGAGGGTTAGGAAGCCTGGTAGATATTGCTTTGGTTTCGCATCCCTAGAGTTGAGCGTTTGAACCCGGCCGGCCGAAGATATTCGTGTGTGGTGTGGCTGGCACATGCATAAATCTATCGTCGTCACAAAGTTCTCAATGTCGTGAAAAATACCATTGGGTTTAGAAGTGTTCGTTCTCTGATATAGGTTTAAATTACGATCAATGAATGAAATGTATGAATAAAGTCCACACTGTGAAAAGAATTACGACGCTCTAATCTTGGCGCCTAGATGGCGCAACAGAAAAGACGAGCGGTGCAAAAATATTCAGATTAAATCGCAATGTCTCTGTTTGTCCGCAGACTTATCAATGGCAAGTGCCCTTAGAAACAACAAGAACGAAAATATATATCTCGCTTCAAGATTGGCGATATTGTAATTTCATTTTTTAAAATTAGTTTTGTAAACTACATATATATTAAACTGAATTCGCCTCCTTCATCTTTCAGCAATGACAGACAATCCTTCTTCAATAAGTTATGAAATAATGAAAACAAAGACAACAAAATAACGTATTGTTGGAATTCGGGCAAAATATATACATTTTTAAAAATTAGCAAAATTCAGAAACATTTGCACGACAGTAAGTTGATAATAATTTTTTTTTAAGTTTTGAAATGATGAAATTAATTTTTGTGCCAATATAATAATCACAGACAGTGCCAAAATTCAACTTATATTTTTATTAATTAAAATTTTAAAAAATCAGACAAGGACTCATATTTTTATCCTACAAGATGTATATGTGCTAAACTTGTTAGTTGCAGATCAAACTAAATGGTTCGTAGAATACTAACCTGCACGCACGCACGCACGCACGCACGCACGCACACACACACACACACACACACACACACACACACACACACACACACACACACACACACACACACACACACACACACACACACACACACACACACACACACACACACGAGACCTTTATTATTAGTATAGAGCCTTAAAACCCTCTAATGGATGATTCCTTAAGCATTCTTAAACCACTATGGGTTTGATTTTTTTCATAAGACTTTCTTTAATCCGTGACAAGATATTGTTAACAGGTAAATCGTCTTTCTCAACGGGAATGTCTTCTAATTACTGACAAATAACTAAAAGTGGATAATTGACTATTACATAGAATTATAATTCATTTGTTATTCTCAGACATAATGCTCATGTTGAAAATGAAGAACGCTTTTATAAAATTTATAGAAACTTTATTTGAGTCTAAATACGGTTTAAAAATTGGATATTGAATGCATTCAGCACTTTTAGCAAAATTTCATAAATCAAAATTTGCTTATAGTAATTCATTTTTTTCATACAACAAATTTCACTCGGAAGAAAATTAAATTCTGTTTTCAAATAAGATTTTTTTTTGTAAATTTATATCTAGGGTTTGTGTGACTGATTTATTACCTTGGATAATGATAATGACAACAAAAATATATTATCTTCATTCAGATATAACTGTTTTTATTTCATATTATTGAAAAGATATTTTTAAAAGTTTTTAACAGCATGTATTAAAGTCAAATATCAATATTTTTTTCATTTTACTATTTCGAACAATTGTGTATAATGACTTTTGAGTTAAAAAAAATGTAATGATCATTGTTAGATTCTGTATTTCTATTTGTAAAATTAAATGTGTAATAATATACGTAGGTAATTTGTATCACAATATGCTATTTTCATAAGCAAATTTAAGAAAAATCGAATGAAAAAAACGCATTTCATTTCCAGAGCTTTTAACAAAACTGTAATTTTCTATTAGTCTGAAATAAAATGATTGCTTTTAGTGGAAAAAAGAGATACATTTTTATTGGATTTTCTTTACATGGAAGATGCATTATTATGTTTGTATATTAAAAGAGAAATGCTTAATGATAAAAATTGTATTAAAAAATCAATAATATAAGCAGAAAGAATTTAGCTATGCATTTTTTTCAATGAATATAAAGACGATCCTTGTGTTTTTAAATAATACTAACGATTTTCCTGTTTCTGCAGTGATCAGATTATGATGCACCTTGTACCGTGTGCAGAATGCCTCATGCTATGGCTTGTAGTGTGCCTTATGCCATAGTATTGGGTTTGTACCGACGGTTTAATATTGTTGTATCAATTAAGATGTGTTTTATATGGACGATGTCATCATGATGTAATCAAAACGAACTTAAAAATGCAGAACTGATGATTTTGTTTTCAAAATGCCTTTAATCTTACTAATAATTAATAAATTCTGTAGAATTTATTACCTTAAAAAATGTTTCTTACGAATTTTTTAATGAATGTTTTTGTTAAATTACCTTTAATTTTGAGTTTTTTTTAATGATTGTACTTATTCTTTTAAATCACAGGTGAAAAATGATAAATAATTAATAAAAACAATAAAGGAAATTTTAATAAGTAATTTTAATCAATTCCGACTTAATGAATTCATTCGTTAGTAAAAATTTTAAAATAATTAAATTTTTATCATCTATACTTATAATAAAGCTCAATGTGTGTGTATGTGTGTTGGCGCTCTACAGGCCAGACCGGCGGACCTACAGCTACCAAATTTGGTACATGTATACCTTGGAGATCGGGAATGTGCACCTCGGAGCCCTTTTTTCGAATTTTTAATTAGATTTGAATTAATTAAAATTTAAGTGAATTTTCGACGTTTTTTCGCAATAACTTCCGAAAATATAATCGGACAAGCATGATTTTAACATCAATTTAAAGATAAAAAAAATTAGCTTTCTAATGGTATCAGTGTTTTAACCCTTTCAGGGGCTGTGACATACTCCATATGTCACCTTTTTACAATTTTTTTAAAACTTGAAAATCGCGTTGAAATAACTACATAAAATTTCCTAACGTTTTTTAAGTCTTTATCTTGCCAATAGACGGCAGCACGAGTCTTAGAAAGTATTCTGTTTCCACACAAAAAATTCAAGATGGAAGCATGTTTTCATATGATGTAATTTGTCTTCATTTTATTCCGATAAACTTTATTTTCGAATTCAAAAAGCTCATTTTTTTGCGTCATTCATATTAAAAAGCGTCATGAATCCCTAAAACTGCTTTCATTTCATAAAAATACCTTCTAATTACGAGTTGCATATTTGTGAATTCGCTCCAAAACATGTTCTAGATGCGCAGTGACATACCCAGTATGTCACCTACCCCCCAGCCCCCTAAGGACCTTAATTTTTTTTAACTGTAAATTACATGTCAGTAATAGGATATAATCAGATTTAAATAATTGTTTCGAAAAAAAATCATTTTTGGCATAGTGCCCTGAAAGGGTTAATGTATAACTTAAACTTCTATTTTTAACGAATTTTTAAAGAAATATTTAAACCATGTTTTTTTAGCACGTGACTGGATAAAATAAAATAAAACAATGCCGGGAGTTCAAATAAAAATACAACAACTATCATCGCAAATCAAATCTAAAGATATGCAACTTTTAGCACGTGACTGGATAAAAAAAAAATATAAAAATGTGATATTTTCTTAAAAAATAAATGCAAAGAAAAGATTTCTATGATCGTTTGCAATATCTATATCATTATTTTCATAAATTATCTTTATTTACAGTAAACCTGATAGAATTTAGACAGGATATGCATTGAAATCCCGACTTAATGACATATTTCTTTAATCGTTTGCAATATCTGTATCATTAATTTAATAATTTTTCCCTTTTCCGCTTTCTTTAAAAAACATATTTAACATTTTGGCAATACCACCGGAAAAAAAAACATTTTTATTATTTTGGAAGCATAATCGATAAATTATTAGAACATTAAACTGAAAAAGTTTTTCCGAATAAAGTTACCGACTCTTTTACTACTAATAACTGAATCTTTTAACTTTTAACTATTTCTTAAATTTTAGCTAATGAATATGTGACTTAATTGAAAATTTTAGAACGCATTACTCATGGCGAACCAGCTGGTCGCCAAAGGCGGCTAGTAAAAAATAAATCATACTTCCATCATATATATGTATTTTGAGTACTAATTTTTTAAATTTGTATAAAAAAACATCATTAACCACTGTCTGACATGTTGATTGTTTGTTAGTACCCTTTTTTTATAAATCATTGCATTATATTATTGTAGTGTTTTTATAAATAACTGATTAACGAAGTAAGTTCCAAATTTTTATGAAAAAGAAAGTTCCATATTGCATTCGTGAAGGAAATGGGAATAGTTGTATTCTTAAATATTATAACTTATACTGATTTCGGATCATTTATTTATTTCTAATAATTTCATCAATTGCGAATATTTTCGATATTATATCAATCAACACACATTCATATTTAAAGTTATTTAGAAAATAACATTTTAAATTATTTTCGCAGGAAATTTACGAATTTTATTCTGTATAAATGAAGTATTTCATCACTAGAATTATTGCGAATGAAACCACATTGACATGAAATGCCATATGAATGAATAATATATAAACAGTTATTTACAACGTGCTGTTTTGTTCTTTGTTGATTTAATAAAATATGTACTTTTGCTATCTTAACTGTTAATGCTCAGGACATTATTAAATTTAACACATTTTTAATACCAACTTGCTTCCTAGGAAGTACATCTTTGTTTCTACATCCGAGATAATACCTCCTATTCCACAATATTGTGTAATATTGTTTACACAATATTGCACGATATTGTGTGATATGAACTTATACTATTCAATATTGTGAGTAATAACTCAATACTATACAATACTGTGGATGTTGTTCATACTATATTATACAAGATATGCTTGCAATTCGGAATGTATGGTTTTAAATTCCTCATTCAGAATGGATATCTAATGAATGTATCACTTTATAATTTCAGATCAATCTAAAAATGATTTAAAAATGTTTTAAAGTTTCTTTGATTCATCCTCAAGCTCTGGAACTGAAGAAATCTAGAATGTCAATAGTAAGGAGAAACCAGAATTCAGAGCAACATATAATATGGAGAATACTTAACGGCACGATTTTTGTATTTTGTGTGTTGTTCTTTCTGCATCAATCGAGAAATTTCTTATTGCTCTATTATGAGTACCCTACTGTCATAACCATTGCTATCACGTATCCAGAAAAATTCAAAGTGCCTGCTATTACATTTTGCAACGAAAATCCGTAAGTACTTTTTTTATTGATTTGTAATAATTTGCTTTTTGTTAATGAATTCAAATTATTTGATTTCATATGAATTATTGATATGTGATTTCGCTTATTTTGTCTATAATTTGCCAGTGTTATAGATTTTTCTAAACTATATGCAGAATCTGTCTTCTGTATACTGTTAACTGAAAAATCAAATCTTTATTTTTTATTTTAAAAAATGAAACGGTTAAATAAAGTTTAAACTAAAAAAAAATTGGAAGTTTTAAAAACACCAACAAATGAGCATTATAATTTTTTCCAAATATTTTAAAGGTTATCAAAGAGTAAGTAAATTTTAACTTATGTATCCTTACATTCTTGACTATGGTACACATTAATTAGCATTTTATCTAGTTCTGCAAAATATTATTGTTAGAGCAAGAAGGCCAGAAGCTGTAAAGCGTAATATTTGAAAAAAGTTTAACATTTTAGTATCACTGTTCACAAGTAATACCTGAAAAACGTTGTTTTTCAGTTATTACTTTATATAATTCTGTTTATAACTGGTAAGAAATTTTTGTTTATTCAATATTACATATATAAGCAATATCTTATATATATATATATATATATATATATATATATATATATATTAAAGACTTGAAATTTATAATAAAAGAAAACACCGCAGATGCACTTAACACAGTATTTAATCTTAGAGAAAAAAATTAGACTTCAAAATGTTATAATTTACAAAACAGAATCAAAGAATTATATAATTTCAGTGACAAAATAATGGTGCAAGCATTATTTAGGCCATATTATGTATGATTCACTTTTGAAGGTGTCTTCAATATTTGGTAAACCAAACGCATTTTCCTTTTTAGAAATTTAATTAAAATTTCTTCATTTTGTACAACTTTAACGAATTCTAGATCATGCTTAATGTTTTTATTTTAAATGATTTTTTTAAGAAGACTCACCTTTCAATTTTCAATAATATTTCATTTCCTTGCTTACAAGCTTGCAAGATACATTACAATTCATTTTGTCGGGATTGTGCAGCTTCCTCATACTTTTTAACTTCCTCTCAAACAATTATTTCTGCTTTTATTTATGGAAAAAAAAGCTTAAACAATTACTTGTGTTTTTATTGATAAAAACTTACATAATTATTTGTGTTTTTAGTGGTAAAAAACTTCATCATTTATTTTTGTTTTTATTGATACAAAAACTGAAACAATTTTTTTGTGTTTTTATTGATAAAAAACAATTATTGCCGTTTTTATTGTCTAAAAAGCTTAAACAATTATTTGTGCTTTTAATGACTATAAAAATTAAACAATTATTTGTGTTTATAACAAGTTAAAAACATAACTGCATTAAAGGTCTACTTTCAGAATCAAAAGAAGCAAATTCTGCATGGAGTATCCTCTTTTGTGTGAAGCACCTGATAACATATCGGATTTTTGCCAAAGGCATGAATATATTTGCCATGATAATATTTCGGAATTAAAGGTCTGTATTTTTTTTCTTAAATGATACTTTCGGCATAATATTTGTTTTTATGCTATTAGATTAAATAATACGCCATTTATTACTTCTTTAACATGCCACTAAAACTCCTGTCGATACTGCCTCGTACAGTGGTGACGATATGATTGGCTGTACACGGGAAGAAAAAGTAACAGCTTTAATGAAATTAATCAAAATAGTCAAGGATTTTTTTTGCAATCCAGACTCTTGAAATATGTATTTAGACTTCATATCATAAAAAATTTGCATAAATGAAATCCTGATAAGAAGATTAACTCTACTTTGCTATCTGTGTTGCTTCATAAGATAGCAGAAGATATGGAACTGCAAAAAAAAAAAAATTAGGTATGCATATATGCTTCAAGACATCATTTATTTCATTACTGAAAAATGTTTCATAGGTGATGAAAGTTTTATAGCATCATTAATTTGTTATTTGCAAAAAACCTTTCGTGATACTTGCGTTAATTTGATCCTATTAACTTAGTAATAATTATCGTATAGTTAAAGATAAATTTTATTATTTGTAACATCTCATTTTGCTTAAAATCGTATCATTTTAGTAATTTTTAAAAAGGAAAAGTGCAATTAAAGCATTTCTAATTGCCAATAAATTTATATATATTCTTGAATTGAGTATCTGCTTCTGAAAAATTTGGACTTTGATAAGACTTATCATTGGAGATCCATAAAAAGGTGAAAGTTATATATTGAGAGACGCAGAGATTAGAGGGTATGGCATACATTCGTTTGAGATATTCATAAGAATTCTCTTTTCTTCTTTGAAAGCGTTCTTTTTTATTTTGAAATCCATGCTTTCTTTATCTGTCTGTGCTTTATATTCATCTCTTGGCAACGTATAAAACAGTTTCCTTTTTACTTTCTCATATTCCTGGTAGCCCACAAAAGTTGTACATTATTGTATGGTATTGACAAATATTTGCAATATTGTATTATATTGTAGAATATGGATTCATTTTATATAATATCGCACATTGTTGTGCAACAGGATGTCCTACAAGGGTTGCGAGAAAGAGAAACTATTGTAAACTCAAAAAATATTGAACAGGAAATTTTGAAGAATCTCCTCATTTCATACCTTCACAAGTCTGGAAGATACAATACACTGAAGTGACAAAAGTCATGGGATGACTGTACATATCCTGTCGGTCCCCTTTTTGCCCGGCGAAGTGCAACAACTCGACGTGTCATGGAGTCCACAAGTCGTTGGAAGTCCTCTGCAGGAATATTGAGCCATGCTGCCTGTATAGACGTCCATAATTGTGAAAGTGTGGATGGTGCAGGAGTTTGGGCACGAACGGACCTTTCGGTGATGCCCCATAAATGCTCGATGGTATTCATATCGGGCGATCTAGGTGGCCAGATCATGCACTGGAATTGTTCGGAATGTTCTTCAAACCAATCGCGAACAGTTCTGGCCCGGTGACATGGCGCATTGTCATCCATAAAAATCAAATCATTGTGTGGGTACGTGAAGTCCATGAATGGCTACAAGTGATCTGCAAGCAGCTGAACATAACCATTTCCAGTGAATGATCGGTTCAGTTGCACCAGAGGACCGAGTCCATGCCATGTAAAAACAGCCCATACCATTATGCAGCCACCACCAGCTTGAACAGTGCCTTGCTGACAGTTTGGGTACATGGCTTCGTGGGGTCTGCACCACACTCGAACTCTACCATCAGCTCGTAACAACTGAAATCGTGACTCATCTGACCACGCCATGGTTTTCCACTGGTCTAGGGACCAGTCGATATGCTTACGAGCCCAGGAGAGTCGCTGCAGGCGATGTAGTGCTGTCAGTAAAGGCACTCGAATCGGTCTTCTGTTGTCATAGCCCAAGGAAGACAAATTTCGCCACACGGTCCTATCGGAAACGTCCCTCGTACGTCCCACATTGATTCCCGCAGTTATTTGACGAAGTGTTGCGTGTCTATTAACATTGACCATTCTACACAGACGTCGGCGGTCTCGGTCGTTAAGTGCAGGTGGTCGCCCACTGCGCTGTCCATGATGGGATGGGATGCCTGAAATTTCATACTCTCGGCACACTCTTGATACTGTGGATCTCGGAATGTTGAATTCACTACCGATGTCTGCAATGGAATGACCCATGCGTCTAGCTCCAACTAACATTCCACGTTCAAAGTCTTATAATTCTCGTCGTGCCGCCATAAATCACGAAAAACCTGTTCTCATGAATAACTTGAACACAAATGAAAGCTTTGGAAAACGAACTGCGCATTTATACTTTTTCGCTGCGATACTACTGCCATCTGTATATTTGCATATTGCTATCCCATGACTTTTGTCACTTCAGTATATTGGAATTATGTTTGTCTGCAAACATGATAACTAAAAACCACTTTGAATTAAATAGTTGAAATTTGGTTTCAGGTTTTTACACCATATTTATACATTTTTTTCTGGTTTTGAATGAAATCCGTTCAGGGAAAGTCTGTTTGTCTGACTGTCCATATATGAGTTAACATAATAACAATAAAACTAAGAAAGCTACATGAAGTTAACTCTTAATTTCACAGTTAAAGAAAATATATATCAAAATTGGAATAAAATACTTCAAGAGGGTGATTGCTTATAAGTTTTTTTTTTCTTAAGCTTGTAAGAAGATAACTTAAATATATGACGTTTTTTCCCGATTACAAATATGTTACAAACCTTATACTTATCTATTAAACTAATTCCATCGTCAATATCGCACACTAATAGGTTCTTTTGGATTATTTCGAACTTGGAAGAGCAATTTTCCTACTTCTGCTTTGCCAGAGTCGATTACCATAAGATCTAGTGTAGATTTAGGAAGAACGGTATTTTCAGATCAATGATCAGAGGTTGAGAAATTACAAAGATTGTAACTACCTTACAATCAGTGCTGTGATGTGAGAGATGAAAGATGCCGAGTACTATATCGGCGGTACCTTAACTACTGACAGACTGATCGAAGCTGAACAAATCGAAAGAGGAGTTAGTAAATAATCTTTACCTCTAGATTGGAGATTGAGTGCAGGATCAACCACCTTGATTTGTTAAAATTCTGATCTAGAGGAATTTACTGAATTGACGCATTAGACCTTTTACAATGAGAGTAAATTCTTTGCGATTTACAAGTAAGAAAAAAATAAGCTGTTGAATTTTTAAAGAAACACCTTATGGAAGGTAAATAAAATAATGTATGGGAAATTAAATACCGTCTTATTATAAGAAAAACGATCTTGATATATGAGATCGTAAACAATTATAATTACAATGACAACATTTTAAAATTTTTCAGTTGCAACACCAACATTTTTATTAGAATGTGTTCTCAAAAGCAAAAAACAATAAATAGCGGCACCTAGAGCAGCGATCGACATGCCAAACAGAAAAGAAAAAGTAACCAATAAGAACAGAGAAACAAAAGAAAGCAAAGCATTTTATTGTGTTTAACAAATTTTCTACTTGGCTTACTTCAACCATAATGGCATTTTAAATGCGGTTAAAGAAAGAAAGCATTTTATTGTGTTTTGTAAATTTCCTATTAGTCTATTTACAAATTTACTATTAGTCTATTTACAAATTTCCTACTTTCCTGCTCAACCATAATGGCATTTTGAATGGTGCAAGGGTGTTTAGAACCAAAGCATGTACCTTGCTGAAAGGAATCTGTTGAACTTCATGTCTCTGGTGGACACACCAGAATTGTTTACTATTTCCTTCATAGTTTGTCTAGCGCTAGTAAGTTTCATGTTATATATACCATTCCAAAGCTGTTTATGGTTTTTTTTCTATGAAGAACACATTCCAATGAGGGTAAATTGTTGTTGCCATTTGAAAATTTTTAAAATTTGGTCACTGCAATCATAATTGTTAGAGTTCAAATGTTACCACAAAATATGTTGAAGCAAAACTTCATTCCATTCTCGTGATTGCTGCAATAGTTACCGTCTCATATATCGGGATAGGAATTTTTATAATACCCGGTAAAATTCCGATATTTATAGATAAAAAGAACGAGCCCCATATTTTCAAAATAGTTAAAATATTTTATGTTTGATACGTGAAACTTATATCTAGATACAAAGTTGTATTTCCAACTAAAGAAAATAATCTTTTCCAAGAATTAAGGAGAAAGCGAAAGACAAACTTGGTCAGTAAGAGAATGTAGTTCTCGGAAAAATTCAACAACAGCAACAAAATCCTTTTCAAGAATAGAGGGAAAGCGACGAAGCGGAAACACTCCACAAGATGGTTGGATAGTTTTGAAAAGGATCTGGATCAGACAGGAGTAAACCGATGGAGAGCTATTGCTCTGAATAGGTTCAGATGTTGAAAACTTAGAGAGTCAGTCTTAATCTGTATCAGGTTTTAATGATTAAAAGGAATTTTTCTGAAGAATGTTGATTGATGAAGAAGATTGATAAACCAAGGAAGCCAAAAACTCTTATAAGCAATAGTTGGATAAGTTTTTCATTCTATATTAAAATGCCAATATTTTGTATGATTTAAAAAAATGTGGTTAACAAAAAGGTAATAACTTGAAATCAATTGTAAAGGTCTTTTTTGCTTAGGACAGCATTTATTCCGCAATACTTATTTTAACATTTTATTTTTGCCAGAAACGTTTGAAAAAAGTAATGTCATGTTATGAAGAATTTTTTTTTAAATTGAAATTTTAAAATCTTGTGAAGAAATTTTTTTCTTGAATGTTTGTAAACTCGAAATACTGATTGTATAGACACTATCTATATCATCATTATTGTAAATAATAGATGTAGGTAATCATTATCAACATCTATTATCTACAAAATATGTATAAAATCTTTATATACATTATCCACAAAATAAGTATATAATCTTTAGCTACATCAATTATCTACAATAATTTCTACAATATGTAGATAATATTTATCTTCAATAATATATTTACAATATACAAATAATATTATCTTCAATGATGTATTTTCAACATATAGATAATATTATCTATAATCTGTCAATATTATCTACAATATTGGATAAAGATTATCTTTATCTGCATCTATTACTTATAATTATCTATTTGAAATATATTCGCTAGTTAAAATTAACTTTTAAACCGATTTTAAGAGTAAAATATGTTTTCTTTCCATAATTAATTAATTTTTTTTCAGATTCCTAAACTCGGATACTATACAAATGATTCTACAAAAGAAGTCGAAAACGAGTTACTTCTATTATATTATAATCAGAATATAAGCAAAGATGCTTGGCGTTTGTGGACCTGGGCGCCTATGCCATCGTATGTGGACTATCTTGTTTTATTGATATTTATTAGATTTGGGTTCAATATTAAGCGTTTGAAAATACGAGCAGAACGAACGATATAGATAAGCAATTCTTATTGAAATTCAGAAGCTATGCTTGCATTTATCTACTTCTGGAGTACAATGAAAATTTCCTTTTGTTTATTGAATTAACTCAAGAAGTATTTAGAAATATTTTATTAGAGAATCGAAATACTATCATGTTCAATCAATAAAAAGAAATCAAAAGCTGTTATTAAATTTAATGTAAAACTTGGTAAAAGTGATTGGACACATATGAACTGAAGAAACTAATTATAAGCAAAATTATAAAGTGTTAAGGATAATGCACAGCTACCTTGTATTACATCTTTCTGTATTTTTCTTCCTTTTTCTCTTCTTTCTTTTGAAAAAAACTGATTTCCCCAAGTGCTTGATAATTTCTATATGAAATATGTAACACTTGGGGAAATGCCACGTTGTCACTTATATTAACTAAATGTTAAAATTTTTCTATTATTACCTAAAACATATGTGCACGGAAATTTAAAAAAATTATCCTGCTATAATAAACATTATCATATTTTAAAAACTGAGAATGATCATTAAATCAATGAAGCTTCGATAGTAAAAAGAAAAATTTAATTAGTATTAAATTTTTATTAAAATTCTCTAAGATATTGAAAACATAATTCAAATTTTCAATATAGTAATAGTTTTCTCATTGATCCAATATATCAGTTAGAAGAAAAGTGTTTTGATATTTATACTGACAAAACTAGTATAATGTACAAAACAATTTGAGACATTTTTAATCAATTCTTTTATCAAACATTATAAACTAAATTTTAATGAGTTTGTCAGGACTGAAAAAAGAATTTCTTTTCTTTTTTTCATAATATTTTGCTTTTGTTTAGACAAATGGCGGTAACTTTTGTTCCCACTTTGACACTAGATGGATATTTGACATGTTACTCAGCAAATCTTCGACTTGATAATAATGTAAAGCCAAAGGAAATAAATTTGGGTAAGCAATTTAGTGCTCATTTTGACTAAGCAAAATAAAATTTGAATATATATATATACAAACATATGTAAATACAACGATTGATTTTAAAAATTTTAACTTGTTTGAATCCGAATATATATATATTATTATTAATTATTGCAATTTTTACTACATTTTTTTGTGTCTTATTCCCAAAAGTATATTATTTCAAAAGTATTGCTGCCACGAGCAATACTTTTGAATTGACGAGATTGTTTTCATTGTTTCTTCAAATATTTAATAGCGAGATTTCCTTCCCTTGTTGAAAGTTTCAAAAGAACAACTCTGTTTAATATCTCTTCAATTAAAACAGGAATAAAAAAGTGAAATTATAATAGCGTAAAATTTAAAAAATTGATAAACTGCATATTGCGTTTTCAATAGCTATATAGTAAAGCTCTATTAGAAATGTCAGGCAATAGAGTTCTATTAGAAAGGTTTATATACACAATAAAGAGAACATACGTACGAAAATTTTAATAATGCATTTTTATTATTTGACAATTTGATGTATGTCAATGAAACGTGATGTTTTATCTCCTCGATTTAAATAAAATTATTTATGAAATTATTTCATAACTTCATGAATAATAAAATTACTTCATAAGCTGAAACGCAAACTTCCCTGAAAAGACAAAATAGATTCCGAATAAAAGGAAAGAACATTATTAAGGACACAAATTATCTGTACAAGTTAGACAAATTCAAACGCGTCTCTAAATTATGACTATACAAATTGTTTTAACGGTTGTAACAGTTAAAGCTATCAATTTCATTATTTGATTAGGTTCAGCAGTTGAATTAAAAATTATTTACTTTCTTTATTTATTTTAATTTAATAATTTTATTGCTATCGTTAATTAAAAAATTATGGTAAAAATTTAAATCTTACTTGTTAGATGGTGCCTTTTATTTCGACCTATGAGTAGTAATTGAATTTGTTTTTGCCGGATTATTTCCATTCATATTACATTTCCGTGAATAGTCCACTTTCTTTACATTTGAGAAGAAGCATTTTTGTATAGTAATGCTATTTTCAGCCCAAAAACTAGGCATTAAATTTCATAAAAACCACATAAATTTATTTTTATAGAATCACAGATTCCAAATCTCCTTCTTGGTGAATACTTTTTCTCAATGAACACGAAAGAAACCTTTTACCCTTGGATTTTGCCTCAACTAGACATAGATCTGCATTCGTCTTTCGTACCAGTGAATCCCTTGTTGAAGCATAAACCTTTGAAACCAGGATACTTTTACATTGTAAATGTGATTCTGGTAAGTTAACTTTATAATTTATTATGATGAGGAATCGAAAGACCTTGATTAATTTTAAGAATAATTCTTTGAGAAATTATACATATAGCTATAAGAATTTGTAATTAAATTATAACTTCCAATAACTTGAGGGATAACTGTAATGATATTATAATTAATGTATTAAGATACGGATTTTAGGCTGGACACCACTGTTTGATTGATTGGTTTTTAATGGCGCAAGGGATAATACTGGCTAAGCTGTGTCAAACTTGTGTTAACTTAGAATACAAAAAATTCACTCCTTACAGCAAGGGGATATAAAGTTAAAATAAGAAAGTGAAAACAGAAACTAGATATCTATATAAATAAAAATGAATATTTGTCTGTATGTCTCTTATGTGGTGCCGTACCACTTATCCGATTGTGGTGAAACTTTGAATACTTATTACTTGCACTTTTTTGTTTCTTTTGAAGATGGAAAAAAATATATTGCCAACTTTAAATTTTTGAATAAAAAAGTTTTAAAAAGCATAGTTAATATTTTTTACTCTTATCCCTTATATATCACTCAATTTCAATGAATGTATACACTTCCGATACGAAAATATTATTATTCTTTCTATCATTCCTAATTAAACAAGATAGTTAATTTAAATTTCAAATGATATTCCCAAAATTATTTCTTCTGCGGCAGCAACACGCCAGGGACCAGCTAGTTATGAATAAAATTGATGTAAAGTAAAAATGAAAATACAATAACATGGTAATTATATCTTTCAAATTTGGATAATCTCAACCGAAATATTTTAGAAAGCCTTACTAATTGCATTCACATATGATATGCCGTAATAATATATATAATCTTCCATTTTCTCGCTAAATTGGTCTAAGTCTTCATCAATTCCCCAGTTGATGGCCAGTTTTATCTCCAAGGCCATGGATCATTGATCAAGCATCCGATAGCAGCATCCAGCAGAGCTGTTAATAAAATTCCCTTTCTTACGATGAAATAACATAGGGCGGAAAACATTCATTGAAATTGAGAACAATATAATTACAATAAATTCGCTTGAATCTTGGTTTATTTAAAAGAATAGATTGGACAAAAATGAAACAATTGCCTCTGTAATTTATCGACTAAGACGAGTTAAATCATTCCAAAAGTTTACAGCAGAATCCTTTATATAGAATAAATCATAAATAAATGCCGAAACAATAGGTTTGCTTTTAGTATTAGCTAATAATTTCACTGCATGTTATTTCAATTTTTTCAATATTCCTCATTTCTGAACCGTTTTCTTTATAAAAAAAACATTTTGAATCTTACTTATGCATTTACTTTTGGAAAATTACATTACACTTTTTTAGTTACATATTTAGTTTTTTGTAAAATCTTGTTACGAAAAAATTTAATAAGCTCTGTAATTCTTGAACTATAGATTAGAAATTCTGCTTTTTAAAAAAGATTCAATTGTATTATTACTTCAGAGTATGAAAAAAAAACCTGAAAATTTCACATTATTTACCAGTCGAACCTTACAATTTAAAGTTTATATAAAAATGTTATTTATTAGTGGAAGAAATAGAAAATGCATCTCTTATATAATCTGTGAAATTTAAATAAATTATCTGATAAAGCTCTGAATAAGAAGATTTATATTTTGCACAAATTCTTTTAATTAAAAAATCTTTCTTTCTTCTAAAAATTCTGGATCTGTATTGATATATTCATAGTCATAAGCGTAATTTAAAATAAGCTCTAATAAAATAATTGGGAACATGCTAAATATTTTTAAACCTTGAAAAAAGTCTTTAGGAAAGGCAGTTACATTCCTTACATACAACTTTTACCAAACATTCAAATTTTAGGAGGAAGAACATCTTTTACCTTTCCCATATCAGACTGATTGCACAGATTATGAAGAATTATGGAGAAGGAACAAAACCGGGCCTAGATCACAAGAGGTAAATTCTTTTCTTGAAACGTATTCCAAGAAAGAAATAATTTTAAATAATAATTTAATAAATAATAACACTTAATAAATAGTTTTTAACTAATAATTTAATAATAAATTCGATGGATGAATGTCAAAACTATGCTTGGCTAGTCACTTTTATTTCAAAGTTTTGTTCATAGAAATTTCCTTGTTCAAAATTCTTTTTTCTTCTTGAAATATGAATTAACCTAACCTTAATTTTGCCAAGTAAATGCAAAAATACGACAAGGGGGTATTATGATTAGCTTACTACTGCACAATTAAACAGAAATTTTTAGCTTTTTATAACAATGTTTGGTACTTTTCCGTTATATGGGCACAACAAAAAAAAAAATCGCCAAATAATAGTTAGTCGGAAAAAGTGAGAAATCGTTAAAAAGTCGTGAAATGCAAATTTACTTCAAATTTTACTCATTACACTTGACGACATTGTTCGCTTTTTGTTGTTCACATTGGCGACATTTGATTTGTCATTCGCTTCGGTTGGCGACTTGACTCGCGTTTGGCTCACATTGTCGCCATCTTTTTTTCTGATCAAGAGAAAATATGCTGAACACACATATTATGCACATTAGTCTTGGAAAAGTTCCTAAAAATTATAAAATTCAGTGAAATTTTACACCGAATAAAGAAATGATATTATATATAGTTGAAATGATATTATATGTAGTTGATAAGTAGCCAGAATGTAAATTATTTTAATATTTATCAAAATTACGTAATTTTTTTAACGTTTTGATGATAGATGAAATAGCAGTTAAAAATACTTGAAAAGAAATTAGCTATGAAAAATGCTTCCGTTTTTATCTGATTGGAGCAATTCTTATTTACAGACTTGATGATAATATTGATTTGTATTGATTCCATTCAATTTCTATCTTAAATGTATTGTTTATCACTTTTGTTTATTTTTAGCTTAACGACAGGATTTATTTGGTATATTTTTTGGTATTTAAATTTGAATTCCGCCTCATTCAAAGATTTATCATAAAGGCGGCAAAGGAAATGATTTCAAAACTGATGGCAACGTGATGTGTATAAACGTTACAGATAATTGTATTGTACAATATTCCATCACATTTATATTAGACTTTTAATCCTAAATGGGATTTCTATTAAAGTTGTGGAGGTCCGTGTAGTTATCTATTACGAATCGCGGTGAATTTTTTCCACTGTGAAAAAGATTTCTTTATATTATGTTATTAAATTAAAATTGAGTTCCCAGATTTTTATACATCGAAATTAATAATACATAAAGAATTTCAACTAAATGCCGAATAATTTAGAGTAATGTGATGTATTGGATCCCATTTTAAGCTCCATCACTCTACAATGTGCTGCATTAAATAGGTCCTATTACACTAATACTGCCATGGAATAGTATTTGATTAGAAGAATATTAGGGTGTTAAATAAGTGATTCAGAGTACTTCTGTTTTTAATTAATGATGCTGATATGACTCTCCACTAGTTTTAACCTGATATATTACATGTTTTGCAGTTCTATCAAAAGCCTAGATATTACATATTATAAGAAATTTAAAATTCTTAATAGTTTTGAGTAGAATGTGCCAAATCATAACATGTGAGTTTTTGAACTAATTTTAATGAACGTATCATGTTGCAGTCTTTTAATCATAACTGTACTTTCTTCAGTATGCATTGGGGTGTCCTTATTGTATAGTCTAGTGTATTAATAAAGGAAATGAAACATTTTTATACCTTTTGTAAGTCAAGGATTTCATTTATACTTTGTTATATAGAGTACTAGCCGCCTTTGGCGATCATCTGGTTCGCCATGAGTAATGCGTTCTAAAATTTTCAATTAAATCACACATACATTAGTAAAAATTTAAGAAATAGTTAAAGTTAAAAGATTCCGTTATTAGTAGTTTAAGAATCGCTAACTTTATTCGGTAAAACTTTTTGAGTTTAATGCTCTAACAATTTATCGATTATGCTTCCAAAATATTAAAAATGTTTTTTTCGATGATATTGCCAAAATGTTAAATATGTTTTTTAAAGAAAGCGAAAAAGAGAAAAAATCATTGAATTAATAATACAGATATTGCAAACGATTATAGAAATATGCCATTAAGTCAGAATTTCAATGTATATTCTGTCTAAATTCAATCAGGTTTACTGTAAATAAAGATAATTTATGGAATTAATGATATAGATATTCCAAACGATCATAGAATCCTTTGCCTTGCATTTAATTTTTTAGAATATATCACATTTTATATTTATGTTATTTTATCCGGTCAAGTGCTGAAAGTTGCATTTCTTTAGATTTGATTTGCGATGATAGTTGTTTTTTTTTATTTGAACTTCCGGCATTGTTTTATTTTATTTTATCCAGTCACGTGATAAAAAAACATGGTTAAAATATTTCTTTAAAAATTCTTTAAAAATAGAAGCTTACGTTATAAATTAAAAAATCTGTTACCATTAGAAAGCTAATTTTTAATCTTTAAATTGATGTTAAAATCATGTTTATCCGATTATATTTTCGAAAGTTATAGCGGAAAAACGTCGAAATTTCGCTTAAATTTTAATTAATTCAAATTCTAATTAAAAATTCGAAAAAAGGGCTCCGAGGTGCACATTCCCGATCTCCAAGGTATACATGTACCAAATTTTGTAGATGTAGGTCCAACCGTCTGGCCTGAAGAGCGCCAACACACACACACATACGCACGCACACACATTGAGCTTTATTATAAGTATAGATAATAATAATGAAGTATTTTCAGAATTACCATCATAACCAAGAATTTCATGCCATTTTATGTTGGACACTTTATATATTATATTTAATACCTGGACATGAAAACCGAAATGAAATGAAGTAATGAAATTAATTGTTAATTAACTCAATAATAATTTCAATAATTTGTATTTTTTCTCACAGATGTGCAAAAATTTATGTGGTTGGTCTAAGTCTCAGAACTGCCAAATTAGAGGATCCACATTAATTGAATTTCCCAAAAGATACTGTGGAAGTGAGTTTCGAAATCTTCACATTTCAACAGACTTAATTAAGTAACTCTAAACAAAAACAATAAAAATTATTTATTAATAAGTTAATCAATTCTTAATGATTTCCAGAGGTCAATGTTTTACAACTGGAAACTAACTTTACTGCAAGATCTTATCATTAATGTTTAGCAAGAGCAAGGAACCTAATTTCTTTATTTTTTTTACACACTTTCATAGAAGTAGAAAAAAATGCCAATGACATAAATTAAGATCTAAAATGCATCTTCATTTCTGCATTATAAAATTACAATTTCGTATAAAATATTCATAAATAAGTATATTTTGATAAGTTGAAAATAAATTTTGTTAACACCAAATGTCTTATAATATCATTAAAAAAGGAATATTCATTTCTGCATTTCCTTTTTCCTCTGTTTTTCAATTTTTAATACTGCAATTAAGAATAAATACAGTACATATTAATGTTTATCCACTGGCATACATAGAAGAAAATTCCAATAAGAATTACATTTTTAAGTAAGCATACTGATCATATTATTAAATCGATTTCACGAGAAATAAATCTTTAAAAAGATAAAGAAAATCAATGGAAAATGAATAAAGTTTTAAAAAATAGTTATGTTGTTTATTTTTTTTTGAAATAATGTTTATTATTCCACATTGCATATTTTATTTACGCAGTGGAAGCTCTGCTACTCCATATAAAACCTTTGGATTAAAATATTTAAATCTCTATCAAATCGAGATGTCTTTACCTTGGAAAATGTAGTGATAATCTTTCCTTCAGTTTTAATAACAGCAAGTTTAAAACTAATTAATAATGAAAAAGTGAATTTCCATTTGGACTATAATCAATAAAATGTTCTGAAAAAATAGACCCTCAAAAATTGGTAGTATTTAACACGTGGATTGTAAGTCAAGACTTCAATAATTTAGATTAAGTTTCTTATATCTTTATTTCTTCTTCTTACGCATATTTTAGTTATAATGGGAAATTCCCCCCACTCAACATAAATTCTTGGTAGATTTGGGAAGTTTCTTCATAAAATTTATCTTAAATATTTGAACTGAAAAGTGAAATATATAT
>JAPMOQ010050474.1:822651-868545 GCA_026543055.1 Argiope trifasciata
TATATATATGTAACTCTTTGAAAGGCCATTGCTGTCATAAAAAGTTTCTTTGGAGTTTCAGCAAAAACAATTTAGAACCTTTTATTTTATTTTTGGTGAACAGATGCTAAATAACAGAAAATAACTTCAATTTTCTTTAGAACTGCATCTTGCTGATGAAACCTCAGAAAAATATGGAAGCTGTCAAAGGAATTGCAAAGCAGACTGTGTGTAAGTTTCAAAATACGTTTATAAAATTATATAAAATTAATTTATATCATTAATATTAATGTCTTCAAATTCTTGTACCAACGACACAGCATTTATCGGAAACTGATTAGATAAATGAGAGATATTATGCATGTTATTTATTAACTTATTTTTGAGTAAACTTCGAATTCAAGTAATAAAAAAGAAATTTGAAAATAACTTAGAAATTTAACAATATAAATTCATTTTGAGAAAATTTATTAGTTATTTACTATTGATTTCAAGATCATTACGTTTCATATCTTTATGAAGAGATGATGACATTTTGATGTTGGCACATATTTTTTTCTTGCAGCATAGATGTTTTTAAAATAATTATTTTGGGTGGATTTTAAAGAAAGAGTACACAGCAAATCAGACTTAACCATACATTTCAAATTGCTAATAGAGTAATTTCTTAAAAGACAGAAAATAACCAAAACTTGCCAGTGGGGATCATTCTAGACGTTTTTTTTTTTTTTTTTTTACATACACAATGAACAAATCATGCTGAGTAAAAATCAGGATCAGTTATTAAATTGTAAGTAAGGCTTCTGTAAGTTATTATTAAAGTATTAGTATGGTTTTGAATGTAAAGTATTCAAAGAAACACTTCTTCTTTACAGTTACTCAGAGACTATAATGACATGCTTATGCTTCTTAATATTTATAAGCTAAACTGATCATTAGAATTAAAAATCATTGCTATATGTGATGTAATTAAACTAATATAATTAGTATAGATGGAATTACTTCTATTCGTCTTTACTATTTTGAAGCAGGAATAATTTATTTTGATATACGAGAATATTTGTAAAGAAAAAAAATAATACCTTGTATTGATACAAGAAATATTAAATATATATTATCACATTTCTTCTCCTTATTTCCTATACTAGATTCACTGTGTAAAGCAATTTCTTTACCAAAAGGGCCATATATGGATGCTTCAATTGCCAAATCGATTAACTCCATAAAACAAGAATCTGAGAAAAATGATAAAATATTAAATGTTGTTTTTTAAAATTATTTTAAAATTAAAAATTTGAAAATACGATGTAGACCGTATTATTGCAAACACCTATTTCATTTGACGACATATAGAATGTATAAGATGGAATATACTTGGTGTAATTGTAATTATTACTACAAATTTTTCGTGATTGGGGGAGTTAATCGATTTGGCAAGTGAAAGTAAATTATTGATTCAAATTCAGTCTTTGAATTATTATTTTATTACGGAAAATGTCATTATATAAACAAATGTTTTGTTAAAGAGTGTAGCACAAATGAATTATAACTATTCTGTTACTCGTACATAATATTACGAGTGTTATTGCTCTGCTTAAATTGCGTTATCATTATTATAAATGATGTCATCTTCGTTAGCTGTATTTGAGCTCCCATCCTGTCGATTTGTCCCTAAAGTTTTATAATGCTCGTGTTTAATAAAATGAATAAATTTCAACAAGTCCATCATATCTTTCCTCTTGTCACTGTTCTACCCAAAGGCTGGATCTTTCAGACATAGTGGTCTATCTGCTACACTTTTTCGTATATGGGGGGGGGGCGGGCCTACCTGCTACACTAAATTCGGTATCTTCGTGTTAAAGTCACACTTAAATGGTATCAAATGGGGTTTCGACTTTTTAATTTTATCCAGTGCATTTTGATCCAATTTACTGGTATCCCTGTAACTGATAGAATTTTCTAAAGTACTTGTAGAGAAAAAGTCCTGATGTGTCATTTGAACCATTCGAAAAGGTTCTTTCTTTTTTACAGGTTTTTATTATATTATACCAGTCATCTGGCGAAAATATATTCTGAACTTTTTTTGCTCGAGATTCGATGATAGCAAATTGTGAATGATTAGGCAAGTAACTGGGGAATAATTCCGTAGGACAGGAAAGATAGTGCAGCTGGTTAAATAGATTTTTATTATGATATAAAGACATTATAGTATGGAGTTAATCAGACTGGCTTCTGACATAAATTATTTAATATTCAATGGCTAAAACGATTTTGTCATTTAGTGGATTTAATACTTATTATTAGAGAAATTTGTTTTGAATATGTACAGTTAGAAGCTAATGAAGTGCTTTGATATTAAAATTTAATAAAATTCCAAAAAGGGAGTTAATCGATTTGGAAAATGAAGCATTCATATTTAGATTCCAAATCCAGATCAAAATATAAGTAGTCAATAGACGAAAGCAATCAAATTTTCTGTGATCCAATAAAAGTTTACAAATATTCACAATCAATTCACAATAATTTCAAATAATATCATGATTTAAAAAAACTGTTAGAATTCGACCACACTAAAACGATTTCTAAAGGCAGCATTGAATGTAATAACATAGGAATAAAAATTTTATGAAATCGGACACAGTATTTTCAAATGTTCATTACAATGATACTAAAATCTCAATATATTATGTTGGCAAAAATGCAAAAATTATGGCAAAAAGAAATTGATTGTAAAATATTTTTTTAAGATACAGCTATTTAAAAAATATTGAAGAAATGATTTCAATTGGGTCTTTTCACGATTTTATTCTAATATTGCTTAATGTTTAAAAGTCTATTCTGCTAAAAAAATTTAAATTTTTAAGTTTTATACATTTTTAATTACTTAATTCCAAAATCGAATCTGAAATCCGTAAGATAAAATTAACAGGAGCTATATATATTTTAATTGAATAGAAACTGGAAATAATTTTAAAAGTTAAAAATATTTTATCAATCTAATTATTGTGGGTATTTCTTGTGGTATAATATTTTTTACCTGAAATCGAATAGTATTTTTAATAGTATATACAGAATAGTATTTTTTTTACCCACATTCGTGATTTTTAATTTATTTAATACATCAATTAAAATTTAAAATGAGAATTTAAGAAGTCCTTATGGATTAACTCTTGAGTTTTTAGAAATACAAATAAAAGAATATGAAAAGTTTTTTATACTGTTACCAATTAAAAGATTGAAGACTTCATCTGTGAGTACATAAAACACATTTTAAAAGTTAATCTATACTTATAATAAAGCTCAATGTGTGTGTGTGTGTATTGGCGCTCTACAGGCCAGACCGTTGTTGGGCCTACAAATACCAAATTTGATACATGTATATCTTGGAAGTCGGGAATGTGCACCTCTGAGCCCTTTTTTCGAATTTTTAATTAGAATTTTTATTGATTAAAATTTAAGCGAAATTTCGATGTTTTTCAGCTATAACTTCCGAAAATATTATCGCACAAACTTGATTCTTACATCAATTTAAAAATTAAAAAAATTAGCTTTCTAATGGTAGCAGTGTTTTAATGTATAACTAAAGTTTCTACTTTTAACGAATTTTTAAAGAAATATTTTAACCATGTTTTTTAGCACGTGACCGGATAAAATAAAAGAATGACGGAAGTTCCGATTTAAAAAAAACAACTATCATCCAAATCAAATCTAAAGAAATACAACTTTCAGCACGGGACTGGATAAAATAACATAAATATAAAAAGTGATACTTTCTAAAAAAATAAATGCAAGACAAAGGATTCTATGATCGTTTGCAATATCTAAATGATTAATTCAATAAATCTTCTTTATTTACTGTAAACCTGATTGAATTTAGACAGGATATGCATTGAATCCCGACCTAATGGCATATTTCTATAATCGTTTGCAATATCTGTATCATTAATTCAATAATTTTTTTCCCTTTTTCGCTTTCTTTAAAAAAACAAATTTAATATTTTGGCAACATCACCGAAATATTTTTTTTAACATTTTGGAAGCATAACCGATATTTAAAACTGACTGATTTATAAAATTAAAGAATACTATTAGGAAAACGTTTTCTTTTAGAACTTTCCGTCCATCATCTTAAAGAAAATATTAATTTCAGGCCAATGAATGAATGACCGGAATGACTTCAAGGCTAATGAATATGGGATATAATTGTAAATTTTAGAACGCATTACTCATGGCGAACCAGGTGGTCGCCAAAGGCGGCTAGTAGAAGATAAAATCATCGCAATGCAAAGAAAAGTGTTGTATAAAAGTGCTTTTGTCCAAGACTTCTTATGCATTCGACTCTCTCACAACTAATACAACTTAACACAGTTGTGCAAGCTCTAAATGAATGAGCTGGTGTTTCTTTTTTCAAGCAAGAAGTGTAAGGTATGAAACCAGCGCTTCCGAACTGGTATCTTGTTATACATCTTGCACCTTTTCTTTGAAACAAAAACCAGTCAAATAATACATGAATTGTTTGATAGGAATGTGTTGAGTCAGTAGTGAAAACGTAAATTTCTGATCAAGTATTTTGCATGCTCATAATAGAAAATTACAATACTTCTTCTACGGCCTTTAGTATACACTCATTTCCAATTCTTTATTTCGGGACTATTGCAAATTTTGATACCTTTTCTCTTTTATTTTTAGAAAACAGAAATATAGCTATGCTGTTAATGAAGCGATCATGAAAAGAAAATTTGTAAGTAGAATATCAAAGAAAATATTACGTTTCGTGCTAAATTATATTTGTTACGCAATGAATAATTTCAATATTCATACATTCTTTAAATTTTCCTTGTATTTCTAAAATTATTTATTTAAAAATTCTTATTATATTTTTTACAGCCCTATCCTGTGAAAACTAGAGACAGCAGGTAATTTGTTGTTTGAAGGAAAAATTAAAAATTACAATGCAAAAAAATTATTCGCTTTTTAGTATTTTAGAATGAAATTATATAGTCATTAAAAATATGAAAATTTTATGTAACGTGAAAAATATTTCAAATTTTTTTATTTGTAATATTTGTGTACGAATACTTAAGAAACCGTTTTTTGCTAATAAAATTCTAATTATCCACAAAATAAAAAGAAATTATTTTAAATAAGAGTGAGAAGTTTTTTATGAAATTTTTTACTAACCCTCTTTACAGACCAAAATTTGCGTTCAGAATAAAAGCATAGCTATTATTTCATATTTATTTCTGGTTGCTGAATCAAGAATTAATACAGAATGTATAATTATTTAGAATTCTACTTTGTTTGATAAGAAAAATGCGAAGAAATAATATGTAAATCATCAAGGTAATAGATTGATCTTAACTATGCCGAATTTAAAACCGAATAGGGGTTAATTTGAAAAATTCAAATTAAATGTTTTCATTCAGTTTTTGAACGTAAATAAGATATTTTTAAACCGAGCTATTTATCGGAATTTTTCAAATAATAAATTCTATGAAGACCAAAAGTTCTTTTTTTCCATTTTTCTTAATCAGAAATTTTAAAAGTAAAAAAAATCCGAAATCGGAGAATTACGAAACTATAATGATCTAATTGGAAAGTGAACCAAGCACTAAATGTTTCTTTTTCACATTATGAAAAGAAGCTCTTTGCAAAAGGTACCCGCTTGTAAAAAAGTATCTATTTTTTATAAAATGCATCCATTTGCTATTAGTGGAAGAAATAGTTAACAATATAAAAGTTATCAAATGAATTAAAATTCACTTTAATGAAGCTTGAATGAAAAAATGAATCATAAAATAACCCATAAATAATAATAAATAACACCAGAATGTGAGTAAACGAAAACTTTCTTTGGGGATAATGTAATAAATGCATGCAAGAAAATAATTCTTTAAATCATTGATTAAATTCCTTATTATCGTTTTTGAAATCTTTTTTTAAAAATAAAACATTAAAGACAAAAAAATGTGCCAAAATTAATAAATAAATATAAGAAATATAGTGAATCAACATTTGTGTGAATGATCCATAAAAAAGTAATAAACGTAACGTAATCTCAAGCTATATGAAAGATATAAAAAATCAAATCATGCACGTAAACCATTACGAAATCTATGGAGTGCTTCTAACTTTCATAGCAACAGAATTGCTGCAAATTATAAAGATATGCATGCTTTAATTTTTTGATATTAGATGAAAATTTTAAGACAGTTGAATCGGTATCATTTAGGAAGTTATACGTTTGGATTTCAAGAATATGCAAAAACTATTTTGTGTTAGTGAAGGAAAATTATTTTTATATAATTAATGATGTTAGTTAAAATTATTCTGAAAAATTCGAATTTCAATTAATTTTTTATTAATTAATATTTTAATTGACGTATAAAAATTTATAATTAAACAACGATTCGTCTCTTATTTTGAAGAAAATGGGATAAAACTTCATTAAATTGGGACAAAAATTGAAAGATTGTATAGGAACACAAGTGCATAGACAATCTGCTTTTTTATTATAATGTCGCGTAAATATATCATATTAAAATATAATTTCTGTTCCGTAAAATTTAATCTAATCCGTAATTTAATCTGTTCCGTAAAATTTAAGATTTTGTTATCTTCCACTATCAGTCTTTATTTATTACATCAGTTCCAAAAAAGAAAATGTAGAAAAAAAACACCATTAAAAACATTTATAATTAGAGTTTACACATTGATCAAATAATTCCTAGAATTTTGGAAGTATTGATTTCTTTAAAAAATTACTAAGACCATAATGGAACAATTATGATTTTTAACGCAATTTTCGATAAGAAATCATAGACATTTTGAAAATAAAATAAAATATGAATATCGAGCATAAAACTTAATTTCTATACTTAGCTTACACTGTATGGTCTGATTGCTCTGAATGATTTAGAAATTATTTTCATCTGTATTGTTAAGAATGATTTAGAAATTATTTTCATCTATATTGCTCAGAATGATTTGTAAGTTATTTTCTATTGTTTTGTTTTGAATGATTTATAAATTATTTTCAATTGTTTTGTTCAGAATGATTTGATTTATAAATTATTTTCAACTGTATTGTTCAGAATGATTTGTTTTATAAATTATTTTCAACTGTTTTGTTCAGAATGATTTATAATTTTTTTCAGCTGTATACAACTAAAATACTTAATGCCATTCTCTTTTTACAGTAATAATATTGTCGTCCACATTTTACTTGAAGATACTGCTGTCAGAGTAATGAAACATATCCCTTTATATGATGTGAGTTATTTCTGTCTTTCCAATTGTTGTGTGTTGAGATTAATCCTACGTTATTTGAAGTTATTACTTAATTCTTGATTTGAAGTGATTATAAAATCAAGGATTCATTATAAAAATGGGACTGAAAGTTTATGTTACATATTATATATATCTTTCTTTACTTTCGATGTATAAGAATTTTAGTTTCTGCAGAAATTGTAAGTCACATTTAAAATCGCAAAAGTTTTACGTGTAATATTTAATAAATTGTAGTTGAAGTTTTAAAAAATACAAAAAAGGTGGAAATATTAATAAAAATCACAGACAGTTAGCGGCGCCAAAGCTGATATGAAAATCAACTTTCCAATATTATGCTTTAAAAATCTACTCTGATGCATTATATTCAATATGCACAACTTATAGTGAGCAACGTCTGTAAAATGATTTTTTGTCTTATTTCCAAGTTTAAATTCAATGATTTTTTATTTAAATCGATTTGTTTTTTGCGTGTGAAGATATAAAAGTTTACTTTATATTCGTATTCTCTCATTTCTTGATTTGTCATAGGTTGAAATTTTGTACGTTTGTCTATTCTAGATTATAATATATTATATTGACATTTGAAAACGTAATTATTAGTTCACATCAGGTAAATGAAAAACAGTTTTAAATTCATACACTAGCATTCGGGCTACCAGTAGCGCAACCTGGTTTAGAATTTAGAAAATGAAAAATAACAAGAATAAAAAGAACATAACAATTAAATAAAATTTCTACTGCTTAGCATATCAATACAAATAATTAAAAAAATTCTTCATTGAATTTTCTATTGATAATATGATAATATATAATAATAAAGCAATAATTATAACATAATAAAATAAATAATAATAAATGAGCAGCTAATAAGGGCTGCTGTAATATAATCATTCATTTCTTTGTTTCCCCTCTAGGAGGAGTATATCTTCAGTTACATTGGAGGCTTAATGGGTTGCTGGCTCGGTATTTCAGTTTGGGCGTTTGCTGGTATCATGGAAAACACATTCTCAAACTTTTTATATTGTATGCGAAAATTCAACAGAGTATTTAGACGACCAGTTTCTACAAAAATTTCCAGCTCTGAATTTCTCATACAACAAAAAGCATTAACATATTGATAATTTTGGTGGTATATTGCATCTTAAAAAATTGGATTTTACAAAATTCGTCTATCTTGTTATTTTTCTTATAAATGCAGGAGTGTTGATTATAAATGCTTATATAAAGTTTCTCTTAATTGAATCCTCGACCTTTTCATTTTTTTGGTTGTTTATTACTTTATTTAAAATTCGATATCGTTTTGGACATCTTTAGTTATGACATATTCATGTATTCATTAATTTACTGATCAGGGTTGGCATTGTCGTCAATTATTCAATTATTCCTCCATATTTACATTAGTTTGAAAGATATAAAGATGCCTGAAATTTGAAAGTCTGCTTGTCGATTCTGTACTTTTAATCCAAAACTTCATTCTAAGATTATGGCAGCCGAATCTTTAAAAGGCCATTCATCTTATTTCCGTGAATGTTTCATGTATGTTTATGGGACTACATGAGAAAAATTAAACAAAGTCAAAGCATTAGGTTTAATGTTTTCAGTAGTATTTGGTATAAAGGCTTAATAAAGAAACAGTTGTTTATTTGTATCGCCCCTGTAATAAATCTCAACACGCAAAGAAAAAAAATCAACTTTGCGATTGCCAAACTTGCCATAAAGTGAAAATCTAGGTGTTCTTGATCTGAAAATCGCCATTTTGATGTTTTTAGCATAAAAATGGTGTAAATGATGTTTTTAGCATCTGAAAATCTCCAATATCTTGGTGTCCTTAGCATTATTTGAAAATTGACCCTTCGCCGTAAAAATAAGCAAAAAACTATTTTATCATATTTTAACAAACATGACTAATTTTTATATGACTTTTAAAATAAAGGCAAACGCATCTTAATGTGTATCGTATTTCATGATTAAAGATCGTGTATTATGAGATTGAATTTTTGTAATACTTTATATGTGCTGTTTGACATTTTTGTAAATAATGCAAGACCGGACTCTTAAAACATTATTCGTTTACTTTATGAATTTTAAACTTATCTCATTGATTTTGAAATTCATATTTGGGAGAAAAAAATTTTATATTACTACGATCAATTCCTTTTTGAATCTTTATTTTGTTATAAATTGTTACACACTGTCTACTGTTGAGTTGCTTTTTCGTTTTTTTAAACCCTATACTCCCACAAACTTTTGAAGAAATAAGAATGAAGAATTGGAATATATGGTATCACAGCACTATACAGAAAATATAAGTTTTCTTAAGAATATCAAATCAAAGACAATCATTCCAGACCATATGAAAGTGAATATTGTAAGAAAACTTTAAAAAGGACAGTCGTAAAAATCTCTAATAATATAAATGTAACTTTTCTATTCGTCATTTACTAATTCACTCGTAATTATGATTGTTAATAATACAGGAGAGCAAACTTATTAACAATTATCTGAGAGATCAAAAAGGAACTTAATTACTTTTAATGAAGTAAGAAGCTTTAAGAAGAAGAAAATCACTGGCCAGATTTTAAAGTAGCTAGAAGTAGCCTTATCCTACACTTTCTGTATCCATTCGGGTGGCGAGAATCAATCACCAAATCGGAGATACTCATCCTTATATGAGGTAACATGAGTGGGAGACATTTCAAAGACTACGGAGAAAGTAGAAAGTGGGGTACTGGAATTTTCACATCTTTTTAACTGTTGAAGATAGGAAGTTTTTTTTAATTGATAGAATGATTACCTCATAATTAGCAACTTTTAAATTAATTATTTTTGTTTCAGTCACCGACTATTCGGTTCAACACAATACTATTATGGGCTTAGGCTTGATTCAGAAGATTCATTGAGTCTATAGCAGCATATTCGAATATAAATTTGATAAAAAAGCGACATGCTTTTTGGTTCCGAGATGCAGACAGAAAATTTTTCATTGAGTTCTCATTCTAACCGATTTACGCTCCAAGCAATGGGTGCGTTTGCATTGTTTTATGAAATCGACGCAATAAAAACCTCTAAAGTGTCGTGTTTTTTTACTCATATTTCTCTAAATGCAGAAACATTAGATTTTTTGAAAAAAGAGAGTCTTATTTCATTGATTATAAAAGTATTATGAATAGCTATAGCAAGTAGTTCCCACATGTCTTGTGCTTGAATTTTCCTTCATTATTTAAAAAAAGGATATATTAAAAATTACTATACAAAATGAGTTAGCATTATTATGCGTTTAAGGTAAGTAACCATTAAGTATGATAAGTAAAATATAAGTAAATGTTAAAGACAAATAAGTCTTCAAAATTACATAAGTAGTGCTTAAGGCGTATAAGAATGATTACCTCATCAAATCAAGGAATGAAATCAAAAATGATTACCTCAACATCAATTTTCAATGCAAATAAGACTTGGAAATTTATATATATGCCTTATAATGGAAATTTTGCTTATTTCTTCCGTGTTAAAAGCGACATAGTATTAAAAAACATAAAATCTATTAATAAATTCTTGATAATGACTCCAATTTTCCTATTAAATCAATTGAAAAATAGCCTGTGCGTAAATATATCCATAGTAAACTTTGCAACTAATGCTGTTTTATATTTCTTATTATTGAAAGTAAATTGGAGTTTGAGTGTTCGATATTTCTTCTACTAAAATGCTTTGTTTTTCATTTTTAAAAGTCAAAGTAATAAGATTAAAATGTGATATCATTTTGATGTTTTACTGAAGAAAATTATAAATTTATTCTCATAAATGACGTTCTTAAGATTTACATTTGTGTGGAAATAATTTCTTTAACAAAATAAATATTATTGATACTTTACGATAAAAATAAAAGATTATGCCAGTGAAAACTAACAAATAATAATTTATTCATTCTTGGCTATAATGCAATCAAATATTTTCATTGGGATTCAACATAATAATGCACTCTTTGAAATCTCTCTTTATTCTTAAATTTAAACTTCATCAAACACTGTGATAAATCTTTGTATTTTTGATTTCTTTCTTAAGTAGATTTACATTCTTTGGAAACGAATTATCGCAAAAAGTAAACAGATTGAAAGCTTTCCTGTAATAAATCAAAACTTTTGGGATGAAAAAGATTGACTGAGAATTATTTTATAAATTTGCTAATTTCAGCTCGAAGTATGAATTTTATATTATTATAGGGATTGACAATAACTCTATTTTTATTTTTAGTTGTTTTGATTCATGACTTATTACTGCGTAATTTCTTTTTACTTTTGAAATCATGGCAAATTATTATTTGACATTAATGAAGATCTTTTCTGACATTTATGCGAGCTTGGGCGAACTTTTATTTACTTACTTGTAAATCATTCCTTTATAATTTATCTCAATCCATTTTTATGACCTATATTTTAATCATTAATTAGAACTTTTTTATGCATATCTGTACGATTTAAAAGTCAGATCCGATTTGCTATTCAGATTTTTGATTTTGAATTTTAAGATATAATTACCGCATTTTCATTGGATTAAGGATTGATATTAAGAAAGATAAATTTTATGTGATGATTGCTTGCAATCTCTTTTTGTATTATTCATGCTCGAAATAGAACTAAAAAAGCCTTTTTTTAAAAAAATGAGCTTTGCATTAAACAAAATTTATATCTGACATAACGAGTTATTTTTTTAGGAAAATTTAGGTCGTAAATTATGTTGTTAAAATAAAATTGATTTTCTTGTTTGGTATTTAATGAGAAAATTTTTTTTCTCATTAAATAACTTATGATCTATGGTAATTTAAAGGGACTCAGTACTCCAAATTTTTTTCAACAATTTCTAACTAATATTTCAAATTTTGTGATATATAGATGCAGCCATTTCATTTGAATTTCAGAAAAATTTCTCAGTTTGAAAAGTTTCAAATTTAAATATTTCAAATTTATCGAAATATTAACCCTTTTTTAAAAATGCTTCTTGTACAGTTTTTTATATTTTTCTCTAATTTTTTAGCGGCCTCACATATATATTTAACAGAATTAGGGATCGGATTTTCATTATCTATATCATTTTCTAAAAAATGTGTATTACTCAAAATTTTGTTTGGAAAACATGAGATTTTTTCACTTTGAGTATTTTTAGAACAAAAATCGAATCAAAATTTTTACAAATCCATTGACTTTTAACATTTTGTAGAGGACCTAATTTTAGAAAAAAAGTAAACTCAGATGAATAGTTTTAAAGTTTTCAATACCATACAATTTTACAAACAACTCATAGTAAGTTGATTTTTTTCTCAGAGAAATAGTGTGGGTTGGTTTGGTTTTTGGTTTTTGAGATTTATTGGCACAAGAGCCATTTTTGCCTAAGCTGCGACAGATTTTTTTTGAATTAAAAGAAAAATGTAGAAACCATTTAAATAAAAAATTCAAAACACAAATCACATACGATAAGCAAATGGTAACCAAGAAAGAAGAAAAAAAAAGTAAAATATTCATCAATATCCCAATCGATCTTAAAAATTTAATAACATTTGGATGGTCTTTCTCACCAATCAAATCCTTCAGGTTAAGAGAATTTGACTTAAAATGGAAATAACGATGATTATCGAAGGAAGGACATTCAACAAAGATGTGCCTCACACTAAAATTCACATGACACGTGGGACAAAGCGGTGCTCTATCGCCAAAAATTAGATAACAGTGAATGAAATGAGTATAACCTATACGGAGGCTTCTCAATTTAACATCAACCTCTCATAGAAGTAGAACGGGCCACAACCCAAGGGCTGGTTTTATGGAATGTAGTTTGTTCTGGTTCTGCTGATCCCAAGATTCTTTCTATGTATGTTATAAAGATTCGATTAAAAAGTGACTTTTTAATGTCACAATATGGGAAGTCCTGAGACAGAAGTGTTGATGCAGATTTAGGCAATAGTGTAGTCTTTTTAAGTTCTAAGATATCAATTTTATTACTCATATTATTATCATATTCAATAATGACCATTATCATATATATAGGAATTATTAGAAAAAAAGAAAAAAAATTTCACTTTTTTTATTCAATAAATTCTTTTTTAAAAATACTTATTAAATGATCAGCAATTTTGTTTATGAAATATCTATTAATATATAACATAAATTCAATATCTTGATCGAAATTCAAATAAATTTAATTATTTTGAAGAAGATAATAAATAGTGAGGAGTTTAATTGAAAAGAAAAGCGAGAACAGTTAAACTATAAACAAAGACTTAACCGTTACAGTTTCAAACAACTATGCTGATTTTTATATCAGAAAAAAAAATTAAGCAGGTTTACTATTTGCACATGTAATATATTAGATGTAAACACTGAAAGTGGGCTTGGAATCTAGCATCGTATTAGACAAAATAATTCCATATCTCATTAAACAGTCCAATTGCTTTGAAATTTCCAGATTAATAAGTCAATAGTTCAAACATCAATATTCGCCCAAATTGGCGATGAAACGAAGAAGATGTGTGAGATTAAAGAGCAATCTGATTGGATTTATATCTGCTACTTCTTCTAGCACACATTAGTGAATTTCCAAATAGGCAGCTTGGGAATTCCCAATTTAGAGTTAGAGGGATTGTATGACTGTATTAGAAGGTTCATCATTATGGTTTACTGCAATAGTTGCTTGCCTCGAAGTGAATCTCAAACAAGTTGATTTGATATTTTTGCGAAATAAACATATGAAAAAAGCAAATTCTATAAATTTTAAAATATTAAGACAATACAAATTATTTATCAGTCGTATTAATCAGGTTTCTACGATTCGTTGTATTCATTTACCTATAAGAATATTTATAAAATGTAACATTTTAAACAAAACGTAGCATTTTTATCAATCTATATGTGCAATTGCTGACCAATTTAGTCATTATTGTTAAATAAAGATAAATATATATTCATGAAGTTAATAAAATAAAGATGCTAATTTAAAATCAATGATTAACAAATTTAAAATGTGCTACAACGCGAATCTAAATTGCCATTTTATTAATTCTAAGGTGATAAAATGTTTAAATTATTCACTATCATATCACGCAAACACATATTTTTGCTTTAATATATATTTTAATACTTTTTAGGTTGCAATGTTGAAATGATACAAAAAACTATAGCCTTTATCCTTTGAATTTAATTTAATAGTAAAATAATTCAGAATTCATCAACGAATATGTATCAATTTAATTTTGCTTTTGTTACTTTCAGTTTGCAATCAAATAGTAATGATAAAAAGACCAATTTTCTACAGAAAAATAAAATACAAAAAATCCACATCCAATTTTCAAAATTCAATCATGTCGTTTTAAAAGTGTATGTTTTATTTTTTAACTTCAAATAAAATGACTAAGATAAAAACAAAAATCATTTTTAATGCTTCTGATAAAACACAAATAATGGAATAAAACTGAAATAAAAACGATTGAATAAATTAATATCTTGAAAATCTGACACACATCTGGGACAGTAATTTATTAAATCATGATAGATAATTTAATAAACAGTAGATAAATTTGCCTTCCAAAGTAGAATTTTTATTGAGAAATTTTTTCATATATAAATGCATATATGTTGAAAGATTGTTTCCTGAAATTTTGGGTCCATATCTTATAATATAATTATTTCTTTGATATCCACTGATTAAAAATTAAATAAAATTTTAAATAATTAATATTAAGTTCTAATGTTCATACTGTCATTATTAATTACAGTTTTATGCAGAAAGGTGTTTAAAATGCACATGAAATTGCTTAATTTATAAAATCACTTAAACTTATATTTTTAATGATAGATTTGTGATTATTTCATTTGCATTTTTAACTTCTATTAGCCTTCAAAACTGAATGTCGAATAACAAATTTGCTAATTAATTAAGAATGTAATTTAAGCATAATTTTATAATCCTTTTAATGTATTTATTTTTAGGTATTGTCATTTGTTTTCCATCCAACTAACATTAAAAAAAATCAAATAGTTTTTGCATTAATTCCCTTGTTGAAAATATCTTCTAATTAATTAAAGCATTTTTTTAGTTTCTGATATCAGAAAAATGAATTTCCATTATAAATAAGGTAAAAGTTTTCCTAATTAAATATATTTTAAAAATCTATTTGTTTTATCTTAGAAACAATTATCATGTGATTTGAAAATATTTAAGTTCAATAGCATTATTAGTTTCTATAAGCTGAAAAAAGTAATTTAAATTCAATTTTTTAATTCATTGAAAACAATTTTGAATATTAATTAGATATGTGGCGAAAAATCTCTCAGGAGTATTATCTCTAAGTATAAAGCGTCCTTTTCTGCCGTGAGAATATTTCATCTGTTTCATTGTAACTTGCGTTCTTTTAATGCAACTTTTTTGCAATAAAATAAAAATATATTTACTGCTTTCATTAGAAAATAAAGCAAAAAAGCCCTTCAATTTTTCCCTTATGAAGGTTTTTATTTTTTCCAACAGATAATTTCGATTGTATTTCTACATTACAAGTTAAAAATATCAAAATGTGTTGTTAATATCTTAAAAAATATTAAATGATTTTTCCGTATTTTTATTTTTATGTTAAAAATAATTAATTTTTCTAGAACTTTTCTACCAAAATGTGATTAAAAAAATTTAGTTACAGCAATGTAAAGGAAACTTTTTCACACTCACAAGAATACTTTTTCAGTGAAAACGATTATTTTGAAGAGTTTCTCAAAAAGGAAAGATTAAAAAGTTGTTTCGATTGGAAAAAAATTATTAACTTTGTGATAATAATAATAATAACTTTAAATATATAAACAACAATATATTTATTTTTGATTGCTTGAATTGCTTTTTTGATTATTTGATAAATAATGTTTAAATTATTTGCCAATTTGCAATTATTTTTATGTTCATATCTTAAAATTTTGCAAAAATGATTAATTAAAATTACAATCTAAAAATCCAGAAAAATATTCTTTTGAAATTAATGTTCATCCTTTTCTATTTTTTAAAATGAATCTGTATGTTTAGATATTTCTAAAAGTATAGAAATCGTTTTCAATATTCGAAAAAGGCAATTTGTAGTTGAATTCTCTCTTATTTCTCACTTCCTATTGCAGACATTTGTCAATGTTTACACATATGGAGTGACATAATAAGACTGAATGACACATTGAAAATATTTTCTGTCAACAGATCTAGCCATGATTCTCGCTTGTGATTCTTTCTGTATTGCAATACAAAAGTTGCCAAATTTTTTGAGTTTCATTTTTGATACTGTCAGAGTATCAATTGTAATGTTGATAAGCCCGGGGGGGGCATTTGGCTAAAGAAAATTTAAAAAGTACTGGAAAGGAATCCAAAAATATTTTAAGTCAATAAATAAAAGAGAGAAAATATAAAATAGTTATCAAAGAATTATATAAAGCAATAATAAAGTACAAATTGTGCAGAGAGAAAGTATTGTAATCATCAAAAACTTCGAACCCAATATTTTGATGAATATCAGTATTCTATATTTCTTTGAATTCCAAAAACACAATATTGAAATTATGGCTGTCAGTTAAGATAAGTCAGATAGGACAAAAATTTAAATAATTAAATTTGATAAGTAATTTCGTTAATAAAATTTTACGTTATGTCAAATTTTAATTTCCTTCTGTTAAAAAAAGGTTTAAAAAATATATATCCAATGTTTTTGAATAGATTGATTAAAATAAACATTTATGCGCCTGATTGAAAATATGCAATTGAGAACTCCAAGTAATTATTTTATCAAATGGCCAAGTAGCTTTATCAAATTTTATGTGGGGAAGGTGAAATAATATTTTTATCAGCTAGTATATAAAAAGGTTTGAGGAAAATTACACCATCTTTATATTTGGCGGATTTATCCTTATTTGTTTTATACGGTGATTCTGTACTTTTATTATAAAATATAAAAATTAGAATTTTCAGAAAATTAATTAAAAAATGTTTTATGTTAATAGTTACCGATTTGGTAAGAAAATACACCGAGCTTGAAGAATTCAAACAAATTTTAAAAACAGTCTATAAGAGAGCTATCTCTTTATCCTATTTATGAATATGTGATCACAACAATTCATAACAAAAGTTTTCTGAGTGTTTACGACATTAGACTTGTAAGTCAGCATCTTCTATATAAATAAAATAAATGTCTGTGTATCTCTTATGCCTTCCTAAACCCTTCATCCGATTGCGATGAAACTTGGATGAAACTATTTACCAAGGATTAATCTCCAAACAACTCTCCGGGGAGAATAGATTCTGTAGAAATAAATTTATGTTAAAGGTTAATATTTTGTAGCTATACTGTGCAAATGTCATGCAAGTCAATCTCAAACATAACAATTTTATTACAGATTAAGCGAGAAAAATTTGGAGAGACCAAACCTGGGGCTTAAAAGAAGTCTTAAGGAAGATGTGCTTTACTTTTAAAAAAAAAGAAAAAAAAGGAAGTCTTATTATTAAAAATACTAATAAATTTAAGTAAAATCTAATACGAGGAAATAGAAGAACATAAGGGTGTGCATGTCCTATGATAATCTTTTTTCTTGTATGAGAAGTACTCAAAGATATTATGTATTCGGCGAACATATGTTTGGAGTTCAGTTTAGTTATATTAATGTCCCGAATTCCAATTAATATATCTCAAAATTACCTTCAAACAATTTCATATTTGCTACACTTAAGAGCTATTTTTCAATTAAAATCTAATTAAGAACAAATTTAGATTTTGTTTAAATTATCTTAGTTTTTTAAATTAAATTTTAGTTTAGTGTTTTTTTATAAAATGGTATAATTTAAATAAAATATAGATATAATTTAATATACATTCTCGTTTATTAGTTTATTTCTAATTTTATCAACATTTAAGTTAAATTATCTGAATAAACTATCTTCGAAAACGTATTGATTAACTGCTTATACTAAGTTAAACCATTATAATATCATATGTAATTTGTTTCTTCTATTCTATTTAATTCATTAATGAGCCAAAATATCTTTCTGAAAACTGAATCATCTAAAATAAAGAAATCATCAAAGAGTTTCGTCGTAAATTGCCCGATTTCCTCACTATCTGTATGCTTATGACTAATGAAGACATTAAGAAGAAAACTATTTTTGCACATACGATCGGAAATAATCCTATAAATATAATGCTCAGAGTTTCTCCTTTAGGAAATTATCGTATCTGATTCCGATAGTCCTTTGACATTATTAAGGAAATGATAGAATAAATAAGGTATGTTTTTGAAGATTCGAATAACGATAAACTACGAACGATATAAGATGCGAAGTGGGCTAAATAGTTCAATAAGTTAATAATAATAAAAATCATACTATGAAGGCAAATGTATATTTACAAATATATTGTCTTTGCTGGTGTTTCAGTGTGTTTGACGACTGATTTGTGCTAATGTAATTAAGTTTATTTCTAAAAGTTTTCTTGCTACTGATTAATGAGTTTTATGTATTGTTTATATTTTTGAATCAAAATTATGCATTTAAGGTATTTTTTAACATCTGTGATAGCCTCCATCGGTTTTTTTTCTTTATCTTATTTTGATTATTTGATTTAATATCGTCGCTGTTATATCAATATATATTGTGTCAAAAGCCACATAACTTATAATAAAATGGAATTTCAGAAAAACAGTTAGGATCAATAGTGACATATGACAGTTTATGGTAGTTTTACATATGGCAGTTTACAACAATCACAACAATCCTTTCACATAAAACAATTTGAGAGCAGATATCACTAACTCTATTCAATTCTATTTTATTAATACACTTTTCCAGAAAAATTGACTTACGAAATTTTGATATAACACTGGAATATCACTAAAAAGACAGATAATGCCGTTATAGAGCCATTCGTTTACTGCATTTGCTGTTTTCGCTTATGTTAACAATGAAGGAGTCTGATTGAAGGTACAAATACAATCAGACTCCTTCTTTCTACGTTGATTACAGGCAAAATCCCGTTAAAGCAAAAGAATTCCCTTACATTAACCTAGATAATCTTTGTAATCACCAATTATCTTTACAATGGTTTTATTTCCCAGAGTAAGATAGAGTATTTATTGATTGTAAGCAAAAAAAAAAAAAAAAAAATGATAATAATATTGTAAGAGAAGAGGAAAAGAAATTATACTCATAATTTATTGATGAAAATACGTTTCTTTAGAATGATAGAAACTTAAAAAGAAGATAATACCTTAGTATCTACGAGGGTTGTTTTTTTTTCAACCTCCGATCGTACATTATGAAGAGCAGGCACGCGGCAGGTGGCGGGTGTGCGCAATAGGCGACTGCGCATCTCCCCCTCCACATGCTCTGTCACTGGCAATTCCAACATGCCATTTCTTGTTCAGCTGCAGTCACATAAACATAGTTGTCTCTATTAATTCTCCCGCCAAGTGTGAATAGCGATGTGTTATTCGCTTTTTGCCGGCAGAAGGGAATAATGCAGCGGAAATTCACCGAAGAATGAGTCGAGTGTATGGAGACAACATTATGAGTGATGGTGTTGTTCGTGAATGGTGTCGAAAGGCATGGTATGGTATGACGTCTGGAATTGTTCTGATCCATGAAATGCCCTCCTCACAGCAGTCGTGTAACTGAACGGCTCCTTGAGCAATTTCGATGGGACATTTTAGAACACCCACCATATAGTTCCGACCTAGAGTCGAGTGACTTTTATCTTTTCTTTGAACTGAAGAAGTGGCTTGTGGGGCAGCGGTTCCAAACTGACGAGGAGCTCAAAGAAGCTGTCACAACTCATTTCAAATCATTGGCGGAACCATTTTATGAAGAGGGTATTGCAAAGCTTGTTGATAGATATGACAAATGACTTAATCGTGAAGGTAACTATGTAGAGAAGTAACCTTTATTGTGAATTACTTTTGGTAATAAAATCATTTTTTATATTCACCCGTCTTTTATTTATAGCCCATCGGAGGTTGAAAAAAAATAGCCCTCTTAGTACATACTATTTAATGCTTATGAAATTTGGTTTTATTCAAAAATACGGAATATATAAGTTACTTGTAGAGTACAATAAAGTGCAAAAAACATTCCAGCCCAGCTTTCCTACTTTCATCTTATATATAATTTCCTTTTTTATGTATTATTTTGAGGAAATGATAATAGAAAAATATTCACTAAAAAGATATCAAAATCTGAAGTATTTTGGATTTTAGTTTGAAATCGTTACCTGAAAATTATCTTATCTTCTTAATATTAATTTAGTTATTTTAATCTGCAAATATTTTCATTTAAACTATGTTTTTTCATGCAACAGTAGTAAAAAAGTGCTAAAAAGCGTTATTTTCACCTCTTAATTCCAACAACACAACTGTTTTTTTAAACATTCGTCCAAATATCCAAACAATATCCAAACATTTGCTAACTGAAGAATAAAAAATTCCAATATTTAATTTCGAATTATTTGTGCTTTTTGAAACAAGGAAAAAAGGCAACTGTGTTATAAATAAATGACATCAAAATAATTTTTAGGTAATAACATTTAAAACTGAGATAAACAAATAAAATCACTGGTTAGTGGTATAAAAAGAAATCAAATTACTTTTAAAAGACTGCAGATATTCTACTGGCCCTCTTTTCAAATACCAAAAAAAAAAAAGTTGAATGGAATCAATTGATTTTTTGAGTTTAAAGATAATTAACTATAATTTAGTGCGACTTTGGATTTGGAGAGTTGTCACAAGTATTTGCTCTGGTTTGTAATTGGAACTTAGCGTTTGAATACAACTAAACAATTTTATTCTTATTTCAAATTCGATTGAAGTCTTAAAACAATGAGCCTTTTCATAAGTTTCTGAATAATTTCTGTGGTTATTGATGTCGATAATTTAAAAAATGCTATAATTATAGAATATTAGATTTGAGACAATTCATTTTCAGTAAAGTCATTGTTGTATTCTTTCAGATTGATTATAATAATTGATAATGTTCCCAATTATTTACGTTTTGTAGTATGAAAAAAAGCTAAAATAAAAATCGAAAAAACAAAACCAGTTGTATTTATTATTGTTTATTTTTTCTGTTTTTAACTGCGAAGAAGGTCTTTTTTAACTTAATCATTCTTTTAAAAAGTTATAGTTTTCAAAGAAAGCAAAAAAAAAAAAAGTGTACTTTTGAAAAAACAATCTTATTTTAGTCTTATAATGCAAAAAATAAATTTTTTACAATGAAAGGAAAATTCAGATTCTTACCTTTTTTAATTTTGCTTACATCACTAATTGGAAATCCTAATAAATTTAATAAAAGTAAAAATAAAAATTACATTAATATTTTTTAAAAAAAAACCAAGATGCTTTTGTTAAAATATCTCACTCTTTAACCCTTAATTTACTGATGCTACTTAAAAGAGTCTTTTAAATCTGGCTTATACTTTCGTAATATGACCATTTTTTGTGATGGTATTTAAAAGAAAATAGAGAATATAATATATACAGCAAGTACTTAATATAATCTAAAATTGGAAATTTAAAATATTTCATCTTTGATTAAATTAACTAGGATATTTTGTTTAATTAAAAAAATTCATGAATTCTCTGGGATTATTCTGCACGGAAACTTAACTGAAAATAAAATTGAAAAATTGAGGGAAAAATAATTCTATAAATAAAGAGTTAATATACTATTCATTAATATCAATATTTTGTCACCTAAAAATCAATTTTCAAATTCGGTATCTGATGCTACGAGGAACATAGAAGAAAAATTTAAATTAATCAATCGATTAGAATATGTATTTTTATTGAAAGTATTAAAATATTGCACTTTCATTGAGTAAAATTTCATTGCTTTGAGACATAAAAATTTTGAACTCAAGACCATGTGAATAAAATATTGAATTCAAAATTTCAGATTTGTAAACATGAAATACATGACGTTAAGCAAAGATTTATAAAAATCATTTTTATTTTTAAAAAATTGGATTAAAAAGTAAATTTTAATCGATTCCAAAATTTATTTAGATTTTATAAATATTTATACGAAATAATTAAGTTAAATATAACTCCCCACCCTCCTCAAGGAAAACAGATACCTCTGTAATTTTTTTATTTATCATCACATCATCACAAATGTAAGGTCGATGGAAATGACTCGAAGCAACAGGTTTGTTCCAACTGATATACAATCAATGAGAAATTATTCCAAATTCAAGGATAGGAGTTTATTAATTGAAACCCATGCTAAATTTAAATTCAAAATATTTAATAAATAACTTTCGAATTAATAATTAAAATAATTTGGTTGAAATTTATTTTGTTTTTTATCGAAAAGAATCATTCATTTTCAAAATTTTTACTATGGAAAGTCTTCGCTGAAAGAACAAATATGCAACAAATATTGAGAACTTTTCATCCGCTATATTTTCTATAACTTTCAAAATACTTTGCAATTCGAACAAGTGAACTTCCTTTGTGTTCTTCTTTACGAAAATTAACACATTCAGAGAGTCAATTCTACAGTTCTGAGCTTAATGAGAAAGTTAAATTTATCATCTGCTTCATTGGATGAAACCTTTTAAAGAATCAAATCATATATTAACATTTAAATGAGTAACTCTGAAGCAAATTAACTTTTAGCAACTTAAATGCTAAATTATATTGATTGTTAGAAGTTTTCACAATGATTTGAAATTACTTTAAGAAAAATACTTTAATTCCTTAATCCTTTAATTTCCTTTAATGAAAACCCCGTACTTTTACAGGTAATATAAGCATAAAATTATTTATTATTGAAATTAATATCCAATTAACTGGATTTTCATAAAGTTTGTTGTTTTTGTTTCTGATGGCACTTGTTATAAACGAGCCCGCTTGACCTTCTGAGAATTTAATATGAAATTTCTACGTCTCTTGTTTTTCAGTAGCGCTATCTAGGGCTAAGAGTATGATTTAGCTACAAATGCACCAGATTCACTTGCACAACCTCTTTTTACAGGGAGAGCACATTCATACGTCTCAGAAATAGAAAAGATGAATTTGTACGTGCTATTCATGGGTACACATGTTTATGTGTCTCCATTTTTTTAAGTCGAAAGGATTTGCAACTTTCGAATAAAAAAAGTTTTATATTGATTTAAATTGGTTGAAATTGGTCTCGACTTTTACAAGATATTATTTATTACTTAACTAGCCACCTTTGGCTACCAGCTGGTTTGCCATGAGTAATGCGTTCTAAAATTTTCAATTAAATCACATATTCATTAGCCTTGAAGTAATTCCGGGCATTGATTGGCCTGAAATAAATATTTTCTTTAAGATGATGGGCAGAAAGCTCTAAAAGAACACGTTTTCCTGTTCTTTAATTTTATAAATCAGTCAAAATTATTGATTTAGAAGACTGATTGATGTAGCAACTTTTGTTTAAAATATTAATAAAATTATTTTGTAAAATATGGCTCACAGAGCAAAGTATGAAGAAATCTAAAACTCATAATTCATAAATGCATTGTTTGACTCAAACTACATAAGATGTAATTATTTACTTCATTTAGATCAAATTAATAGTATTAAACATTATATATGCCTGTCAATAATATTTTGCAAATTGGCCATTGGACCGGGATTTGAATGCATATTTTGTATAAATTCAATCTTGTACAAATAAAGATAATTTATTGAATTATTGATTTAAATATTGCAAACGATCATAGAATCATTTGCCTTGCATTTCATTTTTTTAGAAAATATCACATTTTATATTTCTTTTATTTTATCCAGTCACGTGCTAAAAGTTGCATTTCTTTATATTTATTGGCGATGATGGTTTTTTTTTTAATTTGAACTTTCGTCATTCTTTTATTTTATCCAGTCACGTGCTAAAAAACATGGTTAAAGTATTTCTTTAAAAATTCGTTAAAAATAGAAGCTTAAGTTATACATTAAAAAACTGATACCATTAGAAAGCTAATATCTTTTATCTTTAAATTGATGTAAAAAAACATGTTTGTGCGATAATATATATAGCGGAAAAACGTCGAAATTTCGCTTAAATTTTAATTAATTCAAATTCTAATTAAAAATTCGAAAAAAGAGCTCCGAGGTGCACATTCCCGATCTCCAAGGTATACATGCACCAAATTAAGTAGCTGTAGGTCCAGTGGTCTGGCCTGTAGAGTGCCAATACACACACACACATTGAGCTTTATTATAAGTATAAATATCGTTTTTATCATCACTTGATATAATTTAACTAATATCTTTAATAATATTTAAAATTAATGTGGTTTGTTTTCCAGATTCATATTCATTAAGAACTGCGTATGTAATTTTTAGTTAAAAAAAACAAACAAAAAAATGTTTAAACTTTTGACATTATTCTCTGAAAAATACATTAAAGATGTAATGTGTGTAGTAAAATGTTACAATGAAAAGCTTTTTAAAAAAATAGAGATAATATGAAAAAAATAATGTATTGAGAAAACTAGAAGTAACATATTGTATAATAATGCATAACCATACATATAGCCCTGGAAAGAGCACCTTAACACTTTTAAGCGAAAGCTATTTTTACAGAATCTGAAATTAAGGAAAATGTTAAAAAATCCTGTAAAAATGATCAGTTTTATTCGCATTTACTGCATGTCCGATATGAAGTAGCTCATTAAGTTTTTTTAAAGAATATTTAATCCGGAGATCAAAAACAGGATCAAAAGTTTTTTTTTTCTCCTAAAAATTTATGTTTTGAATTTGGTATTCAGGTTAAGAAAAAACGATTTTTTATTATTATAGAATGCAGAAACTAAAAATGAATAATCTTTCTAAATCATAAAATGAATATAAAATATAAGAATAATAATTAAATGGTAAGAAAAGCATAAACAAAAGTAAAAATGAGTCAAAACTTTATTTGCGCTTTTAGGATAAAATAAAAATATATGCAAAAGAATGTGCAAATTTTCTTAACCTAGTTTGAACGCTTTAAGAAAGTTTTAAAATTAAGAAGAAAACTCCATTTTAATCATAATAAGGGAAAAAAAGATAAACAACGAATTGTTAAATGTAACAAAAATCAAATGAAGATAAATAACGAATTGTTAAGTGTAACAAAAATCAATTATGATACAATTTATCTCAGGATTTATTAGGATTCATTGTACGTCAGAAGAATAAATATTTATGTTATTAGAAAAAAAAGTCAAATCAACATTATGTACGATGTGTATGTATTAATTAAATTTTGAATGTGCAATTAATGCAGAATTTCGTTTGCTATAAAACAACGGAACTATGCAAGAAAAGGAAGATATCTTTTTTTCTTGTCCATGAAAATTGGGAAAGTTGGCTATTCATATTTGCGAAAAGCGACAACATTAATATGTATGTTAATATGTATTATATATAATTAATATGTATTAATAATGTTAAAAACAGCGGATTTTAAAATCTGCGAATAATCGTCAACTTGTCGATATCATTTCCAAACTAGACCGCAAGTGCGATACCTAATCCTTCATGAATAAGTCAAGAATTTGTGGTGGTATTTTAATAAGCCAGTTACAGCCACTAAATATTGGTGATCATTTTTATCTAGCGGATATGTTATGTGTCTGCAAATCGTAAGGTCGCGTGTTCGATCCTAGGCCATAGTGAACCTCATGGTTCTTACGCCATAAAACTCAAAACAAATTCAAACTCGATCCGGGGTGAAATTCAATTTCCACATTGGCGTGACACCACAATGATTTATGATGACGCGGATATAGCAGGCAATTATTTATTTTTATTCGCTTATTTACTGGTATTAAAGATGTTTTATAGTTAGATTATTCCTTAACAAATGCTTTTTAATTAGAAACAATTCATTTAATTCAAATAAATGTGTTTATTTTGGATGAAACTATAAAAGATCCAATAAATATACAATATATTACAAAAATCCACGAAAAAAAATGATAGAAGATGTTTATGAGTTTCAAAAGGTGTACGATTTTTTCCCTAACGCTCTCCAAAAGTAAACTACTCATTTATTTCTGATTATTAAAAAATACAACACCTACAGTACTTTTCCCATTGACTGATAAGCAAATATTAAACTTTTATTGTAATCCATTTCATGGTAGATTTTGGTATATAAATGTTGTTAAAAATGTAAATATTGTAAATTTTATATGGAATTTTACTTATAAATATTTATATCCATAAATAAGATTCGACTTTAATTTATTGATTTCATAATTTTTAAATCTATTTATAATATTTTTACTAAAAGCTTTTATTTTTTATTTATTGCACGTTGTCATTTTCATCAACTTAATTTATTAAAAATATAATTTTAAAAATGCTCTTAAATTTAATTTATGTGTAATGTTATTTTTTCTCTATTCTTTAATTTAAATCAGAATTTTTTAAAAAACAAATATTTAACTCTTTTAGCAGATTTTATAAGCAGGGAACATTAGCAGGGAAAGGATTTTGTTTTGCATTTTGATCTGCTTTCAAGTTTTAAATAACAAAAATCTGAAAACAAAACATGACGTGTTATTTTCGAATCAAATGAATTGAAAAGAGTAGAAATTATTTTTTAAACGTAGATAAACGGAACGTTTTTTTAAAGACATCAATAATCTTATTTACTATCAATTGATTATTTACATGGCTATGTATAGCTACCGTTATTAAAAAAACTGTGTTTGTATGTTTTAATTCTTAGAATTAGAAATCACAACTAAAAGAAACTGTAATATAGGACATGTTTGTAGCTGAAATAATGGCAATAAAAGTTTTGATTTTTGTAGTTATATTTTTGAAAGTAAAAGCAATAATTTAATCTAGTTATTTCCATCTTGTATAATTTTATTTCGTTGTTCATCCTGAATGCTTTTCGAAAATTACCTCGCATTTGTCAAAATAATATTTTCATCGAATTCTCAAACGATACATAACATCACGGAATCGGAAGAAAACTAGTTAATATTTTTCCTCTTTCAAATTTATGATTCCAAATATTTATTATATAATTCAATAGTACTTCTCAGCTTTGTTGTATAATACACTCATTTCCTTTTTTTAATATCACTTTTATATTTACTGAATAATTCGGGGCGCGGTAGCCTGGTGATAAGGTTTCGGCTTAGGAACTCGAGAGTTGTAGATTCTAGACCCGATTCCACTGAAGAACCGCCGTGTAAGTGGGTCTGGTGCACGTTAAATCCATTCAAGGGGCCGAAAGTCTTCCCACTGGTGTGGAATTTTGGAGAAACAGGTGCCAGGCTCAAGTGTCACTAAAAGCTGTCACGTGCCACGTTTAGTGTCACGTCATCTAAAAGCGGTTCAAATGCCCCAAAAAAATAACTGCTTCAAAAACGGGAAGTTAATATAACTAAACTGAACTTATTAAATAAATCAGTTTCCTAATATTGTGCTATGAATTGGCGCATGCTTTTTTTGTAGCATTTGTAACTTTATGTTTATACTTTCAGACAATATATGCATTTTTTTATATTCTGGAGTTTTTTGCTTTATTATAGATGATGATGAACTTGTTTATTTTAATTATTCAAATATACTTCATTTTTTATCGATTGTATAGAGAATTTTGTATGAGAGCGTAATTTTAGCAATTGTAATACTAAATAAACATTTTTTATAGGTATTAGGAATTTCTGCTTTTGCCTATATTAAAGTGCTTCGCCATTCTTGTTCAATGCAGCTCTATTTTATAATAAAAATAATTTTTCCCTTATTTATAATTTTACCTTTTATTTAACGAAACTGAATTTATTTTGAACAATTATAACTTTAATTGAATTACATATTTGTATAACGTATATGATAAAACTGGGTGGTAAATTGTGCAGTAAGCATTATAAACAAAATATAATTTTAAAAAAAATGGAGCTTGAAAGAAAGAATTAAAATGCTTATGCATAATGAACTCAGATTTTTCTCCAAGTAAATATTAAAATAGTTGTATAGTAATGTCAATTTTCGAAAACATTCTGAAAATAGTAGTTATGTTTGCCCTGAATGGAACTGATGAAAATATACATAAATTACTGCTTTTAAACTGCCTCTGAATTATTATAAATGCAAAAAGATATCCAGTCAAATAGTTTAAAAAGAATGTGATTTATCTGAAGAGTTTATAATCTGATGTAATATAACGAAAATATAGGAAAAACAATGCTTATTTCATTTATGGTTTAAAGAATGAATGTTAATATTAACTTATTTTGTTTGTATATGAATAATATTTATTTGTATATGATGCAGGTGAAATTGTAAAGGAAAGGATGCTTAACATTTCAAAGTTTTTATAGATTATCACTCTCGTTTATAGCTTCCAAATACTAAATTTTCTATTTTGCTAAACATTGTTAGTATAAAAATATTATTTGCAACTACTTTATTAGTTAATTAATTAAAGAATAATTAATAAATAAATAATTTATTTGTATGAATTTGTATGGAGGTAAAATGTTGTTCAACAAATTTTACATAGATATATAATTAAAGATATTTTTAAAACTCATATTTTTAAATTAAATAAATCGCAAAATTTTATTTTTATTTTAATTAAAATTAAAAACTTTTCAGATTTTGATTTTTAAAACTAAAATTTCTTTTGTTCAATCAAAAATTATTTTTAATTTTTTTTTTAAATCTTCCCTACAAAATTTAAGTTTGAAAGATTCAACTAATATCATGAATCAGAATAAGAAACTATCAAAAGAAAAAGGAATCTATGGTAAATTTTTTATATAAGAACACATTATCAAAATGTATTTGGAAATATGTTAAAATGCATTCGATAATATAATCTATGCAAAACAGTTTCTTAAGAGAAACGATAAGTTAAAAAAATTACTTTATCAATCTATGAAAAGTCTCACCTATTTGTTAAAATTTAATAAACTGCCAATAATTTTCATATGTGAATTCACTTAATGACATAAATATTTAAAAAGATTTTTAATATATTTTGACCACCGTAGGCATTTTCGAATATTTTTTCACAAGAATTCATAAATAACCATATCGAAAAGTTTCGTTACATATTATTTAAAATTATATTGATTTATTACATTTTTATTATTTCTTTGTATATTACCTAATTTCTGCTTGATTTACTTTAGAAAATTCAGTATCAAAAACCTGAAGGAATATCATTTTGTGAAGTTATAATTTTAATAAAATCGACGCAAAATGTATATTGAAAATTAATTTAAATCTTTGAGTTGAAAACATTCTTTTCCTATGTTGCTCTTCCATTTTATCTTTAAGCTTTTCATTTTTTCTAACAGAGCTCTTTATGATAGAAATCGGCTACGGATATCTGCACATTATTTGCAGTCTGACTAGGAGAAAAAGGGACATATATGTCCTAAAAATTCTTATTGAAAATGTAAAGCCTTATAAATTCGTTAGAAAGAAATGTGTATCGAGCAAGCCTAATCTCTTTTCATTTTTGTATTAAAACTTGTCATCCGCGGAATCGTTGCAGTGTTGTCCGTATATAGTTCAGAATATGTTTTTATATGAAAAATGATGGGAAACAGGCAGAAATAAATTGAATTGAAGTGCGTAATAAATTATTCTATTGTTATTTATTTAGTTTTTGTTATTCGGCAACATTTTTTATACATGTCATACATTTTTTTATAAACAGAGAAGTTTTTTGCTCGTTTTTGTGATTGTCTAATGAAAAATGAATCTGTAATGAAAAAATGTCATTTAAAGCTAAGGGAAAATCTTAAGCAGTAGCATGATGGTAAACATAAGTTTATTGTCTTTTATGCTTAACTGTGTTAGGTCTTAATAATATGAAATATTAAATCAGAAAAACATATATTAAATAACTAGTTTCGAATTAAAAATATTTTCATTAATTACTATTCCAAGTTTTTAACATTTCATTCTTGATAATTTACTAGCATAAAAATTCCAGTAGTTTTTAAGAACATACTGTTTTAATTTTCATCAGAAATCGATACAGCAGAATAGCTGAGAATGAAATTGTTAACTCATGTAGTAGTCTTAAGATTTTATTTCATTTAAAAAGTATTCTTTTATTAACTTGTAAAAAATCAAATGCCGTTAAAGGAAAAATTAAGAACAAAACTTTCTGTTTACAATGTATTAAATTAAAAACATCTTAAAGACCAATAAAAATTTCTCTGAGTAGTATATATTCATAAGTTACTATGTTCTAATGTTTTTATCTGAGCTAGCAGAACCTTCATACATTTTTAAAGAATTTATGGTAATTAGAGAAATCTGAGCTTGATTAACAGAAAAGATACAATGATAACGAAGTGAAAAAAATTTTAGTTTTGGGCGCTTATTTTTCTTCCTAACAATAATATCGCATGATGAAAATACAGATGATAAAAGGAAAAAAAAAAGTGAAAATGGTGCACTATGAGAATGAAATTTTTTTTAAGTAGCTTGCTATAAAATAATCTATTAGGAATTAAATTATATAAAAATTAATTTCACGAATTATTTATTTCCCAATTTGTTTCCACAAATAACATAGAAATAACTCTATTAGTATCAGCAATGAAGAAATAATGATAATTGATATTTCTACCAATTTTACGGCTGAGTATATCTGCTGTATAAGTCACGGGTCAACTAAAAAAATTAGTGCATAGCGGAACGATTGTTTAAAAATATGGAATAATATGGAATATATATGGAAATATATATTTTATATTAAATATATATGGAAATATATATTTTAACGCAATTGGTTTAAAATTGTAATTAAAAATTAAGCAAAATGATGACACTTTGTTCTGCAATAAATTCTGGAAATATTATTGTGCAAAAATGAATTTTACGTATTTCAAAATCTGATATCTTTTTATTGATATAAAAATTAGAATTGTGCAAATTTTCCCTGAATTTCAACAATTTATTGAAAATAGAGTTTTGTTTTTTAATTTGAATAACAAATTACATTCTTAATCTAACCTAAAAACCTGATCCATCGTTTCATCAAATATTTAATCACGGGATTTTCTTTATTGTAGAAATTTAACAAAGATGTTTTTTAATATTTGTGTAGATTATAGGACTAATAAAAAGAGAATTCAGAGTATCGCAAAAGTTCCAATAGAAAAAAACCAGAAAACTGTGCTATAAATAACACTGTAATGTCATGTAACTGATCTCCATTAGGAAAGTTCATATATACAATACACAGAAAATAATGTGCAGTATTAAAACACACACACACGATTTCAGTGCCTGAATATTTTGTGAGCTTATGAACATAAAATTACATCCAAAATGATTTAACTGAATTTAAACTTAACAAACATCTAAGGGGAAGCAGCTGTTTGACGAAGACGAATAGCTAGTAATAAAAATTAATGACCTATTTTCTACTATTGTTTCTAAATAAACGTAAATGCTCTTGTTTTCAGTTAGAAATAAAAGCTTAAACAACGATCTCAAAGTCATAATAATAATAATAACATTAATTAAAATGCCGAAAAGCAATAATTTTATTTTTTATTACTAAACTTCATCAGTAATGTTGACAAGTTTATAAAAATTTCTCAAAATTTAGTAAATCATCTCAGAAATGTGCACTAATTTTCTTTAGAACGACAAATATTTTATTTCTTCTGTGGTTAAATGTATTTTTATTTCACTTAAATCTCGACAACAATACAAAATACTAAGTAAAACCATTCTATATTTAATTAAAAATTTCGGATATAAGTTGTTTTGTATCAGCATTACTATTATAAGTGTAACAAATTTCACGACTCGGTAGGTTTTCCTTGATATCGCAGACATGTATATATGCACATGCACAGAAACTTCTTTTATAAGTAGATGTTACCGGAAAATATATGTTTCTAGCTTAAAAGGAAATGTTTGTAATCTATAGTTACAATTTCATGTTTATTTCTTGCGTTAAATAAAAAAAAAATTACAATAAGTTTAAAGATACTATTCGGTTTAACTTCCTGAGACGAACATTTTCGAAGTTTTTATCTCACTAAAGGGTAATGTAATTCTGAAATTTACTTCATTGTTAAAAATAAACAATTCTACCTTTCCTCTTTCCGCATATCACTATTTTGCGAATTAAACCCGTTCTAACGCATGTGCAAAAGTGCTAAGGTTTTAACAATTCGTTGTTAAAAATAGTGATTACTACTTTGTGTTTTACAATTTTTCCTTCCTTTTATATATTTCGGGGGAGATGAGCCGAATGAAATAAGAGAAAATTGATAACAATTTATTTAAATTTTAATAAATTATTTAGATCATTCAAAAGAAAAAGTAAATATCTCCTTTTCACATTCTGAAAACAAACAACAGCCATTTCTGATACAAAGCTCGTTTCTAACGTTAAGAGTGGGGTTAAAAATGGGAAGGCGTTTTAATTTTATTCAGTAAAATACAATTCCTTATAACTGGATCATTAACTATAGAAACGCATTTAATATTTCAAGGGATTCTCAAGTTCCTAACGAAAACAAACAGAACTATTCAGCAAATCAAGCATAAAAGTCATTTTTTTCAATGTTTCTTTTTTCTCCCCCCCCCCCCTCTGTCTTCATATTTTTTTTTCAACGGAAGTAGAACAGTTTTGCGTTTGATTCCGAAACAGCGATTGCGTTTTTTTCCTCCCTTCAACGAATGAAAATATTTTTTTCCGTTACCCTATTATTTTCGTTCTTGAAGACATACTAAAATTCTTTTTTAATTACTTCTGGATGATTCATTCCTTTTAATCTCTGCTTATAGAATTAAGTCTCTTTTTATTTTGTTTAATCAGATATTAGGATTATAATCTTACAATTTCATACTGATTTTTGTGAAATTTTTTAAAATGTGGATTTTAATCTAAGCCCGTTTATATTTTTTAGTAATAATAGTTTGTACTAAATTCAAAAGTTAGAGAAGATAAAAACACTGTTCACTGTGAATCTGTGATATTAACATTACTTTTATTGTAATTTATAACAATGGGGTGTTTCTAAATGTTTAAATAATTATTAATTTATTTTCTAATATATTTCTTTGTTTATTATTTAATATCCCACACATCCTCTAATTTTCAATTTAAAAATACCACTCATTTCTTATGCTACAAATTGCACAAATATGCATCAGCCACTAGACCTTGGGATCATTCATTCTGTAAAAGTCAATTAACGATAGTTGTTTATGAGAAAACTCATAGCATCATTTCATGAAAAGATGAAAAGTTAATATTTTAAATCCTCTATGTTTTGCTAGGAAGGAACCAGATCTACGAGGAATTTGTGTTTCTAGTGATGTACTAATAAGTTTTTGAATTATTTTATAATGATCCAGAAAGTGATTAAGTAGTCATTTTTCAATTTGACCTCTTAGATAAAGTCATGAAGGAAACAAGTCATTCTTGAGATAGACTTTAGCAATTATGCCATATGTAATAATGTAGTGTCAATGTATTCAAATGAGGTCAGTGAAATTGTTGATTCATCGGAAATAATAAACAGCAACTTTGGTGCAGAAATTGGTAAAGAAACTCCCATTAAAAGGATTATTTTTATGGGTACTTTATATGGAATGGAAATTGTGAAAATATAACCGATGATGCCGGATATATATGCCGCAGTATTTTCTTCTCTCTTTAAAGTCGGAAAAGGGCATTTAAGTTTTGAAATATTGCAAAGCATTGATTGTAAATGAAATCATTCTTCATTGAGGGATTCCTTAATGCATGAATCAAGGTAGTTGTCAAGCATTATTCAGTACATGGTTTAACATTTCAAATTAACTCTTGTGTAATTATTCGTTGTAATTTTATTAGCGAGAATAAAAAGTGTACATTTTATAATTATGGATATTTTTGTAGCTACTTATTAGAACTGTTTTATAAGGTGATTGCTGAATTATTTTGATTTTTGCCCCTATATTACGAAGAATTTCCAGTTTAACCAATACAATTTGGGTTCCTGAAGAATTTTTTAAATCGGGGTCCGATGTAGATATGACGCTATAGATTTGATAAGAGATATCTTGCTCCTTAGCACTGATTTTTGTCCTAAATTAATTAAAACTTATATACTTATATTTTTGCTATTGATCGTTTTGCCCATTGAACAGGGCAGGTGTAGTGAAAACCACTTTCGCACTTGTCTAGAACTGGAATCTGAAATTATACCTTCTAAAATGACACTACATAAAATGATTTAAACTGACATTAAAAACAATCAATTTTACTAGCTGATAAGTTGACTGTTAAAAGTTAACAAATTAATATAGGTTATTGGCTGCTGATTATCAGTAATTATTTATAAAATAAAAAAATAAATAATATTACGATTAAAATCAGCAACCTTTGAATTCCAATCACAATTTTTATTCTTTTATTAAAATCAAAGCAATTATGCCTAGTGCCATTTTAAACTTACATTAATTACCATATTTCATTATGATGTAAAAATTATTAAAATACATTCATCATTTGCTAACTAAGAACAAACTTTAAGGAAATACATTATGAAGTTTTCTTTGAAAATAATTAATGTGTTTTCAATACCTCTGACAATTAAATAACTAACCTTTGTTAATTCACCTTGTTTTAACAGCATTTCTTTTTCTCTTTGTCTCGCAGAAGTTTGTTTATACCGAGTTAAGAAAAGGACAAAAGAGTTCCAGTTAAATTTCTAATTTTTCCTTTTCTGGCGGGAAGATACTCAGATAATGAAGCTGAAAATTCTAAAAAAAATCGTTTAAAAGATACAAATAGCTAATTAAGTTAAGTATTCTTTTACTACTATTACATGAATAAATACATGTTAAATGAAGAGGTTTAAGCTTTAAGTGATTGAAATAATGTGTGAGAAAATAGCACACTTATCAGCAAGTGGATGTTAACAAATGCCATCCGTAAATACCTTACAAATGTCCATTTTATGGTTATTAAATGTCTTTTAGAATGATGGGTTGGATTTTAAATTATATCTCGTACAATAAAGGGACAGGGTTTATTTTTAAAATTTTCTTTTTCTTTAATTGAAGTTGAAAATGGCGTATATCAACGGTAATAGCTTCGAATTGTTAAAGATATAGCAATTTATTATTATAAAAGATTTTATTTGCACTCTAGATGTTTATTCTTATGAACTATTTTCTTCTTTTAATTTTATTTGAACAAATTATCTTTAAATTGTGTTTTTGAAAAATTATTGTTGTTTTATTTTCAAATTTTTGAAGGAACCGTTATTTATTTATTTCGAATTTTATGGAAATATTCAAACCAAAACTGATTTTTTTATATTGGATATTAATTTTTTAAAGCAATCAACTCACTTTTACGGATGTATTGACTGCGTTTGACTAAAAAATAAATTTTGATAATAACACTTTAATTAAACTTGATGTTTAACACTTTAATCAAACGTGATAATTAAAACTTTAATTAAACTTGATGATTAACACTTTAATCAAACGTCATAATTAACACTTTAATTAAACGTGATAAATAGCTTCGGTAATTAACACTTTAATTATTTTTGATAATTAACACTTTAATTAATTTTGGTAACCAACACTTTAACTAACTCTGACAATTAACTCTTTAATTAAATTTTGGTAATTAACATTTAATTAACTTTGGAGCTAACATTTTCAATAAGTATTAGTCACGGTTTCCTCAAAATTATACTTTTAAGTGTCAAATGTTGACAGGTTTGTAATTTTAATAGAGTTATAAAGATTCAGTTTTTTTGTATGATTTATGGCATCATATACAAAAGAAAGCACAAAATCCTCAAAAAATGTACTTGTTTTAATATATATAGTAATTGCATGTTACCTTTTGGAGTTTTGTAATTTCATTTCATCCACTCGTTCTCATTTCTCATTTAAAAAACGCAGATTGCAAACTGAATCTTTCTTTAGCTTTTAAAAATAAAAATAAATAGTTAAAAATTATCTTCTTTTATTAATTCGAGATTAAATATTCATTGAAAAAATGACAGAATTTGTATTTTATTGCAATTATGAAAATATATTGTTAAAAATTAAGCAGGGTGTACTTATTTAGCAATCGCAATTCAAGAATAAATTGAAGTATACATAACTAAGTATCATTATAAAGATAATATTAAAAATTTTAAATTAGAGGAAAATTTTTATCTGCAATAATCTTTTTAGATATTGTAGTTGTGAAACACTGAAATTATAAATTTTAATAAATCAAAATTTCAAAAATTTCTGAATAATTTGGAAATTTACAATTTCCAAAATATACGAAATTTTGGAGATAGAAGTCAGTTTGCTGTATACTGCTCGAATACAAGCTCAAAAACGTACACACAATTTCTCCTTTGTTGTTAGTCGAGGTGTGTTGAATAATGTATGTAAATATGTTGAAGAAATAAATATGTTAAAGATAGTTGATTTTAATTCAGTTATATTTCAATTCTGCTATTGCTGACTCTTAGATTTTAAACTATGGTCAAATAAAGAGGATGTAACCTGAGCCGACATTATTCTCTAACCTAACGAAATAGGATATACCAGAAACATAATTACTGACAGTTTGAAAAAAACTTAGCATATAACATACCTCGTATATATGGATTATTTTTTAGAAGTGGGTTTCGAACCCGAAATTCTGCAGTGAGACAATTTTAAATAACTGAAGCCTTTTATTATAATAATCCAACAATTACCATCCTATCATTAAATTAATCTGTAAAATTGATTGCCCATAAAATAATTTTAATCGTAATCCTGATAAAACATGGTCGTGTTCCAAAACTGTAAAAATATCTTTTTCTATTAAAAATATTGCTTGCTTATTCAAAGCGCTGTAGCAACAGGGCAATTTGTCAAAATCTTGTTTCTTATATTTCTAACGAAATAGAATAACTAAAAGCTCAAAGAAATTCCAAAAAGTGCTCATTTAAAAAACAGTCACATAAATAGAAATTACTAATCATGTAACAAGCAATACTACTGGAATGGAAAGTAAAATTGTTCATGGGATGATTAGATGAGTATGTCATTAGTTTGCTTTAAGGTAAAATTCTGATTTAGTTTTGTAATAATAAGAACACTTCTGTAGGCAAACTTCCACAAAGTTTATAACTTTTTGGACAAAATCGTAACCATCTTAGCTCTAAAGTTTTTATAAAAGATATTGAATTTCGCAAAAATATATTTTTGTAGGTATGGCGTGGCACTGTTAACTTCAACTGTAGTAGAATACAAACTATCTTTTAGACGGCTTTTCTCAGAATTCAAATAGTATTTTGCATTGAAATATGTGTTTACTTTCGCAATTTCTCAGAAGAAAAAAAAAAAAAACTGATATAGCTAAATATATAAGGTGGCACATTTTTGAAACCTTGTTTCGCCAAAAAATAAAACCCAATCATAAAATAAGGTTTGAGTATTTTCAAAATACTGAAAAGGGGTTTCATTTTTAGGATTTGTGTCTAGGAATTCCTTTTTTTTTTGTCAATTCTGTCATCTCAGTCAGTTATGCATTACGTATTATTTTAATATATATTATTATCCCTTTGGATGCGTGTTCTGAATTACGTCAGTTTAAAAGCTCGCTGAGATATCTATTCGGCGATTTGAGCCAAATGAGTGTCTCTTGTTTTTTCAGTAGCGCCAGCTAGTGCCAAGGGTACGCCTTAACTACCTCATGCTTCACATTCTCATGCACAATTTACAGGGAAGCACATTCACACACATCACCGATAGAATACAGAACCATGAAGAATCAAGATTTGAACGCGGGATGCACAGGTCACGGGTAAGACACGCTATCCTAATGCCAGTACGCCGTTTCATAATTTTATATAAAATTATTATTTTATATATATTTATTATATAATAATTATTATAATTTGATATATAATTATTATAACATGTAATAATTAGATTAATTTTACACATAATCATTATAATTATCAAAGATTTTAATTAAGTAAATAGTTTTTTCATATAAAAATGTAAAACATTTACATTTATTACTGCTATTTTGTATCTCTTTATGATTGCATTTATTAATTAAAATAACTGTGTTTAGTAAATTCTTTTTGTTCTTAAAGTTTTACTAGAAAAATTTCAAATACAAATTACAGATGAATTGGTTTTAGTGCAAACTCTCGCTAAAAATCGTTTCAATTCTAATTTATTCCTCTGAAAAACTCATAAAAATATGCTGAAAGGACAGACAATAAGTTGATTTATTTCAAAGTAAACATAAGTTTTTATATTTATTCTACATTCCTGTATTAAGTATTTGCAGGAATCTCAAAAGTAAATAGCTTTCCAAGCAGGAAGTCCTAAATTAAATCAAACAAATGCAATTCAGGGATGATTAATTATCTCACAATGGACTCAATGTATTCAAGTCAATCTTAACAAATGAACCGTGAAATAATTCGAAAATTATCTTATCTTCTCCTGAAGTTTTGATTTATAACAAGAATTCTTTCAGTTTGTTTACTCTATGCGATTCTTTCTAGAACTGCATAAATCTCCTTAAGAGAATCATCAATAATTCAAAGAACAATATTTTTCGCCTTTGAAGAAGATGTTTAAATTTAGGATAAGAGGGAAATTTCGAATGTTGCATTGGAGTGTGAAGCATAAATAAATAGAATCTGAAATAGTGAAAATGTTCGTCTGCGTAATTGCCAATTGTTAATATATAATCCTTTTTTTCATGTTTCAAGAACTTTTAGCCATTTTATATTCAGTAGCCAACATTTTTATGTAGTACCAATTGATATGTTGTACTTTGATTGGAATTAAAATAGCTTCATGCCTTTATTTTTTGCGCTTAACACATTTTGTGTTAAATATTATAATACATAAAATCTTTTTATTATCACAAGCATATTTGAAATAAAATGAGAATATAAGATGTACAGAACGATTTTTAAAATCTGGATAAATAATTTTCTCCATCATTAATTAATACATATTACACAATTTCTACTAATTTAAATTCTACAACTAAGCTTGTGGCAACGCTAAATAACGAAGCAATTACAAGTTTTTCATAATGATTTCATAGTTCTATCAAAGTGTGGGTTCGAATTAAAATATAGACTCATGAAATGTTTTGGCTGAGTTGAAGCTGCAAATTGTAAAACATACTGAAACTAATTATTAGATTAGATTAGTGAATATAAATGGCAGTGATTAAATAAAAACCTGAAATTAAACACTTCCCTTGGAAATTGTATATTGTACTTAAAATTGATCCTTAGGGATGGACTGAACAGTAAAAAACTAGGAAATGTTATCTGCCTTATTTTTCATAAATTTTATACATTTATATTTTATATTTTTATATATTTTTATATAAAGGGATATAGTTCTATACTTATATAGAACTATATATAGAGATATTATTTATATAAATACCATATATTTATTTATATTTTTACATACATTTTTTAAAATTTATTAACAATTTATCTTTTTTTAAAATAATACATATTTTCTTGTACATTAATGTTAGAAGTTGAAAACATTAAAATAAACAAATTCAAATTCAAACAAATTCAACAAAAGCAATTTTCAAAACAATTTTTTAAAAAATCTGCACCTTTATACATTTTTCTTTCAGCGCTTCATATTATATAATTTTTTGCAATGTATATTTTATTATTATATTTTAATTCCTTATTATAACGTTTTATTTTAGCTAAATAAATTGCTCTACATGGAATCAATCCAAACAGCCTTTTATTTCAAAGTTTGAAAATAAATGTGAGAAATATTGTGGAAGAGATGACAGCTATTAATAATGTAACTAACTGCATGTGACATAAATATCCTGTAAATCTTCTTATTTACGACTTGACAAGCAGTTCCGTTAAAACTGATAGTGACATACAGTCACTTTCAGTGGAAAAGAAACTTCGTTTTCTATATATGTACATGATGGATCTATTTTTAATGTCAGTACTTGACAGCAGAATTTTAGCAATAAAGTGAACAGTATTTATTCCTTCAGTTTTTCTGCTAGGATGAATTAAGTAATAATGTATATTTTATATTTTTGTCAAAAGGAAAAAAAGAATCTTATAAGAGAAGTATTTTATCCATAGTTACTTTAATTCAGCTTGTTAACAACGTAATAATAAAATCATCGTTAGGGAAGCTTCTATTACTTAAATTCCCCATATGTTTGGCGAAGTATGGTCAGGACTGGCTCTTGCGCCAATAAAACCAACCAACCAACCTTCTATTACTGAAACGATATATTAATAAGCCTCAAAAATAAGCCTTTTTTCATAGCCTTGTTTAAATTCATAAGTATTGTTTCATAACGGGACGGACAGAAAAATAAGTTTAAAAATAAATATAAATACATTGCTTCAAACAATTTTTTCTAACTATAGATTCAATACAGTTATACTTAATAGTTTTATTAAATTTGATATCAGCAAAAGTATATAAATTCCTTAATATTTTGCATTATTAAATAGCTTTTAACTGAACGAGTTTTTAGTTCTAGATTCTAACGAGTTTTTCTTTATTCACTACTTTTTCATACACGAAGAATATTCAAACAGAACGTATTGAAATTGTTTTAAAAATTTGAACTATAGATTTTTGACAAATATAGGAGAGAGGGATGTCAGTTTAGATGTCGACCATATCAAAATTAACTTAATGTTGATTTAAAATGGGATGCTCATATATTTAAACTAAACTTAACGGATACCCTTGTTTTACATCTTCCCAGTTCAATAAAATACATTTTGGAAATTATGCTTGCCTTATACTATTCTGTTTAGCGATGACAATGATACCTCTAAACACTATGATTTAGAAAAGGGAGAATTTTAATAAATTGATCCACTGTTTTAATATCTAAAATGCAAAATCAAATTTGTGAGTAAAATGTATCAGTCAGCAAAGTGTCCATCAGATTTTTCTTTCATATAAGCGCAACAACCCAAAAAGGCAATGAAATTCCAAATTCAAAATGCAAATTCGACATGTGATCTTGTAGTTACAACTGTGGTTTCATGACAAATTCTGGTTTTAATCAGTTGGAAAAAGGATGTTCAAAATAAAAATTCGATTTTTTGGTTCATATGTATTAATCACATCCCAGTGAGTAACTACCAAAATAAAATAAATACAGCTAACTAAATTCATACCAAAGGTTCACCAACGGCATGTGGTTAAAAACACACAAGAGCTGGTTTTCTTTAGTACACTGCTCTGGTGGTCCTGCTTTCATCAATATGTTGTCGCTGTTTAAGCTGCGTGCTCAATAGATTATTCATGCAGTACATAAGCTGACTATATTTTCTTCTTTTTACAAGTGATTCATTTTAATTTTATACAATATATTGATTTAATTGAAGTGGCATTTGTTAAGAAAAATGTTCTGCATCTAGATATTATTTATATATTTTCTTTATTTCCATTTGAGGCGATAACATTCGCACAACAATCAAAGAGATATTTTAATCTATGATAAATAAAAAAAGAGTTTAAGTTTTTTATACTGTATACAATATCCATCTATTTTGCTATTTGTTTTATAAAATAAGGAGTTGTAAATAAACTTACCAGATATCGTTCAAGTAATACTGAAATTCGAAAGCATACTTGGCATTGAGTGTTAAGGGTAAAAATATCATCGAATGTTTATTTATAAATATACTTACCACTTAAATTTAGATAATTTAAAACAAATGTATTCAATTCTTTTAGTTAGCAATGGAATTACACAGATATCAAATTCAATACTGCCTTACATTAATGTTGATGAAATTCACTGGTATTTGATAGGGCGACTTGGCGGATCATTGCATAAAAATAAAACTATTCTAAAGGATGGTTATAATTAAAGTGCTAGCATTTGAAGGTCTGTAACAGAAAAAATATTTGGATTATGTTGACAAAAATTGGTATATGTTATAATGGGGAAATAAATTACGCAATTAAAGTTTTTAACTCAATTTGTTTTGCTATAGACGGTACTGTAGATTCTGAAAACGCTGTTTTTGCTCTGTACTATGTCAAAATGAATACCACTTCAATTTAAAAATCGTCATAGTGATAAAATTCCTGTGTGTTTAAGCTACAGCTATAATTTTGTAAAAGATAGAACGTGCTCTGTTTTATTACCAATTATAGTGCTGCTTGAAAAGAATATCGCCGTCTTAAATATTTGAGAAAAAGACCGATGTCTATGAATGGTTTAAAGAAAATGATTAATAAATTTGAAGAAGAACTCGGAGTGCTCCCTGGGATTACAGAAAGAAGATCTGTCAAACAGAAGCAATGAAAGTGATTAGGGAAGCAATTGATTCAAGATTAGTGGATCAGCGACATGTAAGGGCTAGAAATGAAGCAAAGACTTTATCAAAACCATGAGTGACCATGCGCAAAATCTTGCGCTACATTTTAAGATGCTATGCGTCTAAAATTAAAATTTTGCAGAACTTTCAACCAGGAAAACAACGAAACCTTTGCTCAACGAAAATTTGATTTTGTTAACTTCATTCTTGAGGAAGGAAAAATTCGGAAATTCAGCAAAAACTTTAGGTGCTACTGTGGATCATGTCTTGCGTCTACAGCATTAGATAGGACCTGAAGGGCTCCATATTGAACAAATATTGCTGTACTTTAAGCATTTCATATTTTAACAAAAACATTATAATTACGTTGCTTAAAATATTGTCAATAAAAAGCATCACCTATGACAAAAAGTTTAACTAAAACTTTTTATTGTGTAATCCATTTCCCCATGTCGTAAATATAGCATACACCAAATTTCTTCAACATGCTCCAAGTATTTTTTCTGTTACAGTCCATCGAACTCTTCCACTTTAATTACAACCACCTTATAGTTTGATGCAATCTTATTAATAATACCTTAGCCACATTTTTCGTAAAGAAATAAATTGACAGGTTACAAATTACAAGTATGATAAACAGTAATTGCATCAATAATGTCATAAATAATCGATACATCAAAAATAAAGTTTAAAATATACAAAAACACATTAACAGTAAGATTCAGAATTTTAAGAAATTCTAACTGTATCAGCAATTTGTGCTCATTTTTAAAACTGAATGATGAATTTAAATTAAATAAATTTAAACTCCACATTCATAATTCAAATACTGATACTTAATTATGAGAATATCTTAGACATAAGAAGCAAATACTAATAATTGATGTTGTTTAATATCATTTTTGGGCATTTAATTACAAATATTGGAATTTGATGTTTCGAAAACCTTTGCACTGCGAATGGGGAATGGTAAGTATACATAGCACGTTTGAATTCCATTTAACTACAGATAAAGCATTTTTGTAACGTTAAGTATCTCATTCGAAGGTTAAACATAATGTTATGTAATTTATCATTTTAAAATAATTCTTTGTAGCTCTCATGAAAATTATTTCGCTGGTAATGAACAAAAATATCAGAAAATTATGAATGATTAAATTTATAACTAAATGAAAAATCTCCAGTTTTCTACAAAATTTTTTATGTAAATTTTGTAAGTATTTTTTGTTATCTTCTTGTATATAAACAATATAAACCAGCATATAAACAACAATATAACCCAGTATATAAACGGCAATATAAACAAGTATATAAACATTATATTAATGCAATTTCGATATATTAAGAGCCTCAAAGATTAAACTTCCTATTATACTATTTATTATTTTGAAACACATTTTTGATCTCCTCTCATAAAAAATCGTTTGCGAAAGTTAAATGAATAAACCAAAGAATTATAAAAGGTTAGATTTATATACAAATAAAACATTACCAGTTTTCTTCATATTTTTTAAAGTAAACTATGCAAGTATTTTTAGTTGGCATCTCACTGTAAATTTACGTTCCAGTATACGTAAAACATATTATATTTAGTCAATATTGACTCTATTTCTGAAACAATTCTAAAGTTATTTCCCCTTGCGAAAATTATCCATAAAAACGTGGAATACAGCTTTTATCTCCCACAGTTTCAAAAATTGTTATCTTTTTGAACCTAACGATTTTAGGGTATGTACCAGAAAGAAATAATTTGATTTTACTTTTACTCATATACAATATCGCGTTGAGAGTTTTTAAGCATTATTATTACTAAAAGCCGGATTTTATAGAGATTTTCTTAAAGATTTCTATTTTTACTTTGCTTTGAAAAAATATACTTTAAGCTATAAATGTACCTTTGCTTAAATTTTGAAAATAATGCTGCCTCCGAAAGTATTTGTTTATAGTTCAATTGAGTTAAGTTATAAAAGATCGTTCTCTAGATGCTTATAATTTGCATTATATAAAGAGAAACTTTATGAATATTTTTACCCATTTCTCTGTATTTTGATAAAACAGTTTTTCACAATAGGCATATATTAGAAAAAGATGAGCAAAAGAGGCTTTAATGCAGTCAGTTTTTGTTTATCTGATAAAATTGAGCAATGATATTCTTGCAAACATACATTATTTATTACAGTAAATTAATAATCCAAAATAACAGTTTAGTAACACAAAAAATAAATTATTATTTTTTTTATACTCAAAGAGATATTTTATATTCTTAAGTGTGTAATTTTCAATTTATTTGTTATTTATTTCTTGACGAATCGGAATTACGTAATTTGGTATAGTTGTGTATTATTAATGACAAAGAGTTTTACTATTTATAGTTCTTAGTTAACAATTAACTGAACAATATTGATAATATTTAGGTCTGGTTATAAACTCGAGAAAAAATTATTTTACCTTATATAGTTAATGAGCTATGAAATATATTAGAAACCAAAAATTAAATGTTACAAAATAAAAAAAAGTTTTAAAAACTAAATTTTTATTTCTAAAATAAAAGTGGGCAATTTTTAAATCATAGAATTGGATATAGAAACAAATTAATACAAAATGAAATGCCAAAATGACATTGTAAAATAATAAAATTAAATAATTAAAAAAAGGAATAATTCTAAGTAAGTATTAAAAATATTATAAATTCGAAAAAAATTGAATTTGCTTGCAATATTTTTAAAAGTTGAAGAAATTATTAACATTAAAAGAAAGAAAAAAATTAAGTACTTATTAAAAAAATGTAGTAAATTCGATGAAAAATATATGAATTAGCTTGAAATTTTTTTATAAGTAAAGAAATCATTAACATTACACGAAGAAAAGATTGCAAGGACTTATTAAAAATACAATAAATTCGATTAGAATATTTGAATTGGCTTGAAATATTATAAAAAAAGTCCCCAATCTTTTATGATTTTATTTTTATATTTTTACATGGAAAATTTTATGTTTGCTATAATAATGTGGCTTATATATTGTGTCTTGACCCTAGTTGGCGCTACTGAAAAACAAGGGGCTCCAGCTTTCTGTCAGCTGGCTTGTGAAGCACTATAAGTAAGAACAACAACATATATTGTACAAGGAATGTACTAAAAACCAAATCAATATCTAACTAGAATATGATTGGTATGAATTGTTTTCTGGTTACCCAGTTTACAGGAATAAGATTACATACATTTTCTTTTATGTTTTTTTGTTCTTTCGAGTGTTTACTACAATCAATCATATTT
>JAPMOQ010050474.1:875035-925287 GCA_026543055.1 Argiope trifasciata
ACACACACACACACACACACACACACACACACACACACACACATCAAAAACGATATGTTGATAGCTTTTTTTATCCAATATTGTTAAGTAAAATTGCTCATTTTATTATTTAATGAATTTGATCGGATTTTTCAGGTTTTAGTAAACAATTACTATGAATTTGGGTTTTCCACAATCAAAAAATATATATTTATGAAGAGTATGGCTTGTAAATAAAATAAATTTAAGACTTTAATATAACGTAAATATTTTTAATAAGTATATCATATTTTTTAAATGTAAATAGCAAGTTAAAATTATTTATTAAATATTTTTCATCCAATATTATTTTATAGTAGTGTTCATGCCATTATTAAAAATAACTATATTACTAATACTAATATTTCTGATCCACTTATTTTTCAAGCTTCATAAAAAACTTATTACGACTTTGCATCTTTCACGATTAGAAGGACATATATTTACGTAAAATATGATTTTTAATTAAAATAAGTTTGAGGCTTAAAAATAATATTATAATTTTATATACATATACTATACTTTTTCCAATGTGAATTTATCCTAATATACTATGTAATAAGCTATATATGCCAAAGAACTTCTGACCTGAGTAAAATTTCAAGCACCTTCTTCAATGAAATAATCTCTAATGTCGGAAGATATTTGAATGAAATAGCTTGAAAGACAGAATCACTTCTTTAGAAATCGGTCAGCTACATTTTGACATTACGCACAGAAAGACGATTTTATTTCGAATTGTATATATCAAAAGAAAGTGAACATAAATTATTTTTATTGCATTTGGAATGAAAAAGCTTTTATTCGAACGAGGAGACTTCCTTTCATTTTTCGAAACATTTTATGATATGCCTTTGAGAGTAAATTCAGGATTCTCCATTGAGTACATTTTAAGGACAGGATAAATTATGCATATTTTACCATTATCCATCCAATGTTGAGATGACTGAAGAATTCATAAGTAGCTTGTGAGCAGATATATAACGGTAAAATAAAAATAATCTTTAATAAATGATGGCATTTTTCTCAAAGTCAGTTAGAAACCAAGTTATAGCAAACTATTGAGATGCAAGAAATGCTTATTTATTACCATTTAAAAACTTCTAATGCATTTTTGAAAAAAAGAGTGTTTTCGTAATTAAGAATATCGTCACATTTGAAACAATAAAAAAGATATCTTAATGAAACGTAAAAGTGTTCACTATGTTATGAAGAATGTAATGAACTATGAATTTGTTGTTCAATGCTTTAGAAGTGGATATATGATTGTTTAACATAAATATTATTGGACAAAATTCAAAAATTTCATAGATAATATGATATATTACATGCAAAATTTCTTTTTGACTAACATTCTTAGAAAACGGACAGTTGCAAGAAGTATTACAAAGAAAATTTTAAAACACTTTTTTCCATAGAACCTTTGTTTTGTTAAAAATAAGTGTAAAAATTTACATGAAAATATACCTTTCCTTCAAAGGTTACATATATGTTTAAATATCACTTTTGTTCGACATTTGTACTCATGTATTAGTAAAAAACATATGACATAAACATTATTATTTAAAAAAAAAATCTTCTCCCAATCTACTGAGATATCTTAAATATGTTATTTACAGATGAATAATTTGCTTTAACATTGTAATGTTTTGGGAAATGATCACAAAAAAGAAAGACATTTCGCTTATACTTAATTTCTAACATTAAAATTCTAATTAAAATTTTAAAAATAGTCCCTTCATCATTCAAAATATATGTCGTAGTAGATTTAGGTCAAACATACACCCACACCCACACATACGCACACACCTTATTAGAGCGTAATAAAAAAAAAAGAGTAGATAATGGAAAAAAGATCCCATGAAATGTACAATTCTGTAATTTAGGGATTCATTATAGCCCGCTCTTCAATATAAGTTTCGTAATAAGTAGTCATAATTATAATAAGTAAAATTATAATGTTATACAACAGTTATAATAAGTACAACTTTTAAATTTCTATTTTATTTCTTTAACTAAAATGAGTATTTAATTGAATTCTATTATTTATCTTGAAATAGTGAGAGAAATCTTCATGTAAACATTTTTGGGAATGAAAGAGAAAAGAATTCATTGAAATTACGAAGTATTGTTTATTGTAAGACCTAAATTATCATAAGTAGTTGTCGTAATTAAGGCAGTATATATTTGTTAAGACTCCAATTATTGCCACATTTTAAAAAAGTAATTTTATTTACATTTTACTAAAGAAATTAAACATTTAATTTTTACCTTGAGCTTCATCTAGGCAATGTGTCTGAGAGTATTCCTAATAGGAAGAGAGATTGGCTTGTTTTTCAGAAGCTTCGCGCATTAATACCAGGATGATGCGTGATGCGGTAATTACGTCACACATAGCCGCGAAGGAGTTTGTAGTTCACAGATATCTGATATGATTATGATATGATTGTGATACGTATATATATATATGCTTATATATGATTTATGAAAGATATATAGATGATTTATGATAAGTATAAGATTTATGATACATAGCATAAACAATTATGATACATAGTAATAAACAATAATTACTTGAATGCAATTGAGCTTTTCAGATTTATATTTCTTCATTACTTCTTTAAAAAATTTATTCTAAACGATTTAACTTCTCTGTTGAAATAATTAACGTAGAATGTAAAAATTATATGCTAACCATTAAAGTGGAAAAAGCTTTCGCTGAACCATGAATAGAATCACTTCAAGTTTTAAACTGCATAAATCAAAATAAATAAGACGTATAAAATAAAATATTTAATGCATAGATATCATTATTCATAACAATTACTTTAAGTATAAAATAATTTTCTCGAGCTAGAAATTCTTATTCATTCAAGAAAAATTTCCAACGTTAATTAGAATTCTCCCAATTCGTGCTTTTTTAAAAATCAAATTATCTCACACTTTACTTATATTTGTATTTTTTTTGTAAAGTTGGTAAGGTTAGGTAAGTTTAATTATTTTCCCTTTTATTTTTTAAATTAGTCTTGAGGCAGACAATTTAAAATATATCAAATTGATTTTAATAATCAAAACTTTCAATGAAATAAATAATTTTTTATGTTAGATCTTTCTCAAAGGAATTTATTTCTATTCATTTGGGAAAAAATGAGTTCTATTCATGAGTGATTCTATTCATGAATAGAACTCACATTGTTTTTAAAAAAAAACAATGTGAAAAAAACAAACATTGTTCAAATTTACACAAACACATTTAGTGTCTTTCATTAGAGAAAGTAATTGAAATACGAATTAAATTCTAACCCATAAAAGAAATTTAATTAATTTTTCTGATCAAAGAAATAATAGTTTACTTGTAGGATATTTTTTAGAAACACTAAAATTAATTATAGTACATTGATTCGATAATTAAAAAAAAATTAGTTAAATATATGAAGCTAACTCGTATACATTTATTTTGGACGAAAAGTTGTTTACCTTAATCAAATCTTTAATTCAATTTTAATAGTTTACATTCTGCATTCTTAATTAATATTATATAAAAAATATTACTGAATTAAACAAATAGCTTCTTAATGACTAAATAAAAATAGTTAAAAAATATTTGCTAAAAGTAATAATGCATCAAATAAGAATTTACTTATTTCGAATAATTTCTAATAAAAAAATAATTGTATAAAATCAGTTTTTAACACCAGTAATATTAAAGACTGATATTTCATTTTTATTTTCTTCTATTTCATTTTCTATAAATGTCACAAAAATGTGGGAAGTGGATTAGATATGAAAATTGATACAAATATTACGAAATATTAGTGCGATTTTCCCCAAATTCCTTGCTATGAAATGCCGCATGCCATAAGCAATAAATTAATTTAATTAATTTATTAATTACTAATTTAATTTTGAATGTATAAAAATAATGCATTGTCTTCCAGAATACATAAATGTATACAACTTCATAACGCTTTCAAATAAGAAAATGAGCAAAAACTCTATTGGAATTCTTTTATTATAAATATAATATAAATCAAGTTAAAAAATGCTTTCGAAAAAAAAAATACAAGAAGAAGGAAAAAATAAATCTGTTTAGCTTTTAAAATTCTCACGGTTTTGTATTGCCGAAAGTTTTTTTGAAAGAAAAAACTTCTCCATATTTTAATGTTTTTTTACTTCATTACTTAAAAATGTTTGATGATGAAGACGTGTCCGTGTTTCCAAGGAAAGGGTGTGCAGTAACATCTGATGGAAAGACTCCTGAGCACCCATATAGCAGAAGTCTAAACTCTAGCTCATATGAAGATGACACACATTCGCTTGTTCAAACCCTTTTTATATTCACATGCCACACAGATAGAATTTAGAGGAATAACTCAGCCACCCCCTGGACTCAAACCTGATACTCCTAGATATCTGAAAAAGTACTACCCCTTTTCTAGGAGGCTGACTTAAATGGGGTTAATTATTTAAAAATAGTATTTCGTATTTATAAATTACAATTGGTAATTGATATTTTTGTAATATATTATTACTAAATTATGATTAGATTGCATGAATAATCTTGAAGAACTTTTTTTTATCATTTAATACGAGGATTCCGTTATTTGTTTTATTATTGAACAAAACCAATTTTTTTGTTTGAATTTCTAAAAATTTATGTATTTATATTGCAACATTTTTGTCCGTCTAAAATGAAATAATTTATCTCCCTGCAATTTTGCATGATTGTGGTATAATCTAAGTGAAAAGAAATCCCCCCTCCCTTTTTTTTTCTTCTTTAGGACATTACCTACAATTTAAAGTACAAGTACGTTTTATTGCATTTATGGTCATTTTGGTAATTCCTACCGCCAGTCCAACTTCATGGAAATAAAATATTTATCTAATGAAGATATGAAAATTTTAATAAATTTGTGACGCTTCTATTGTTTTATTTTTATTTATTTATTTGAAATTCTAAAACTAAAAGTTAAAAAATGTTAAAACTAAAGGTTTGGCTTTTTTAAAAATCAATCATTCCTAATATTTTGGATCTCAAATAGAATTTTGACATATTTTGAAGGGAATAACTTTTTTCTGTATGCGTCTCAATTATAATTATTTATCATATGTAAATTTAGAGACAAAAAATTCTTTATTGTTAGAAATTTGTTCCTTCTTTCTTTTCAATCCTGATTATAATTAAAGTTTAATAGAAAACTATTCGGCGATGAAAATTAATCAAATATCTCTACAGTATCTCTCCCAGACTGCACCTTGTCTCCCAGTCTTTTCAATGCTAGATTATATGTTGAAAATTACAGTAAAAAAGAGAAATTTAGCCACATGATATGAATAACGATTCGCCATGTTAAAAGTTTTCTTATCCGTTTTTCATGTTTTTCTGTCATAATAAAATATTGCTGCATTGCTAAAAAATGAATAAATTTTATTTATTAATCCCATATAAAATATTGATTTGTTTGCATTTTATAATTTTCTTTAATGAAACTATAATTGAATGAATAGATTTTTATATTTGCTTCGTCAATATATTAAATTGTTTAGACATTAAAAAAAGTTGCATATAATCAGATGTTATTCATGGTGTTAATTACATCCTGTGAAGTAGAATCATATTACTTTAATAACATTTTTTTATCAAAAGCTCATTGCTATTTAGATAATATAAATATGAAGCTATTAAGGAATTAGCTAGGACACGGGGTTTACAACATCCGTTAAGGTACCTAAATTTAACTTACATTTACAAACAATATATTGTCACAAGTCTATGAAGTTACTTTCCAGCAAGGATAGTTGAATCATTGAGAAAACTGTTGTATGGTCAGCCCTGATGGTGTCGATCGGATGCCACGTCTATGGTGACAAACATGAGAACCATTGGGTGATTTTGGCGACAATATGGATAATGTTGGAAACTTCGGGAATTTAAACGATCCTTCCAATAGGAAATGAGATATATCCTGGATCTTCTCGCTCCACCTCCCGTGAACTATAAAAGGCCGGCAGTCCCAAGATGTAGGATGAATTGAAGCGTAATCGGAGTCGTAGACAAATGAATGGTCTTTGAGAGAATAGCGAAATAACGGCAAGATATCAGCGTTGTAATAAGCCCAAGCTATTGGTGTACTTGGTTTTGTGCCGAGTCTTGTTGTTTACTTTGCAGATGAGTTGTGTGTGAAGTAGTCAGCTTATGGCATTGCATCGGATGGTGGTACAGCTAAAGCGAGAACAGACATAGGTTTCATCCGTCTGGAGAGACCGTAGAACGAAGTTCCGAGGATGCCTTCCCCTGCTGAATTCTGTCTGGTCGCTTTGTGCACTGTAGCCCAATACTACTTGTGGGCTACAGTGTGATGTAGCTGGCTGCTGTGGGTTCGTCTCAGCAGTATACAAAGTGACGTCTGTGTATTTGTTTCATGCACTTGTGTTCGTGTAAATAAACGTCATCGTTGTTTTCAATCGATGCCTGTTGATTGTGTCTTCACGCCATACACCCACTGCAGGTGAATCCGATGAAACCCGTAGCAATATTATTTGTATTTTTTCTTTCTAGTAAACTAGTGTTATTTTTTTCAAAACAAAGATTAAATCTGCGAGAAAATGTTTTATTTCGAAAATGATTAATTGAATGTATATGGACTCGATGAAATTATTCAATTTTAAATGAATTAAGCATTTTAAATCTCAACGGTTAAGGTTTTCTAAAGAATGTTATTTAGAAGAACTTTGTTCATGAATTTTAGAAATTCATGTTTCTTTTGGATTTCTCTTTAATACATGAATTAATGCTAAACAGTTTGCATTTCATCAATCAATTTCATCATTTTTTTCAATCTTTTATTTAGAGCATAAACAGAATCACGAGGTCATGTTTTTATAAGAAAATGAACCCTTATTTATGGAATGTAAATGCTCGTTGCGGGACTGACGGCAAGACCAGATGAAAGTTTTTATTGCTTTCTTCCAAAATATTTACGAAATAATTTTATGGCGCAATTCGATAACTTAATGACTTTTCAAACAAGTTAGTAAACATTTTATAACATAAATATTGTAAATAAGATGGATAGCAACAAATGCTCAAAAGAAGTGGGAAAGAAAATGTAAACATTATTATCTCAATAAAAAATGTAACTAGAAAACTTTTTAATCTCAATGATAACCCAGCTGAGTATTAACTTATTTTTCAGTTTATTCCCTACAAATGATATGAGCAATATTTTAACTTGAATCATAAAAATTTTCTAAAGAAAAGAAATAATCAATCTACAAAAGTTTAAAGACAAGAGACATCAAAAACAAATAATAAAAACTACATAAAATATTCAAAACAAACAGGGATTTTAATAACATTTATATACGTTTTTCTATTTTATATTTAAAAAAGGTTTTTTTATGATATATATTGGTATTTAATTACTTTAAAAGGTTATTGCAGAACCTCACGCTTTTATAATTTTCTTTCGATATCCAAATTCAAGATAAATTCTTTTTATTTTTTAAGTCACAATTATACTCGTGTTTTAGGATAACTTTACACTTTTCTTATAATTCTTTTTCGATAAAAATCATAATTTTATATTATTAAATGCTAATATTTATTCAAAAGAAAAATCTTTTTAGTTTTGCTGCAAGATGGGCCAATTCAAATATAGTCAAACTTAATCGATTAAGCTCTAATTAAATTCTCAAGATATTAAATTGATGCTCCATCATCCAGAATGCACAATCGCATAAAATTTCAGACGTCTATTAAAAAGGAATTAAAATTAAGCGTTTAAAAACATAAAACAAAATGGATAAAATAATAGAGAGTTAACAATCTTTAGATTCAGCTAATAATGTATTGATAATTATTAACTTTATATTGTACAATGTACAGCTACATGCATGTATACATTGTATATCTATACCTTGTGTTTTTTATGCAATAATCAAAATACAAGGCATAGCAATTTTAAAAACAAAAGAATAAATTCATGATACCGAAATTCTTTCCAAGTTTAATTTACTTTGGTTTTATATGATAAAAGTTTAGAAAATTTTACTATGTAAAATACTATGTTTACTACTATGTAAAATGAAATGCTTTGCGCATTGCCTATTACTTAGAAATATTTCAGGAAAGAAATACCGATGCCAAAATCAAGTTTTCTATACTTAATAAATATGGATTTATACATCAAAGCATATATTAGTAAACATATATCGAAAATACTAATCCCCCACAATCTTTGTTATGGTAATTTTAACCTTTTTTCTGTTTTCATTTCTACCATACTTTTATGTTTTAATTTTTTCTCTTATAATATTACATTATGCATGCCTTTTTCCTATGTTATTTCCTCTAGTTTCTTACTTGTTTTCTTTTGCTCCCTGTGTTTATAAGTTTTCTATTACGCCCTCCTTTTTATCTTTCATTTTATGTGCTGGAAGCACCGAATCATCACTCAGGTGTTTTAAATTCTAAAAATTTTAAAATGATGCTTTTAAAAATAGAAAAGCGAACAAAATTTCAGAATTATTACACATTGAGAAAAGAATTAAGATTCAATGTTTACAAATCGAATAAAGAAAAGCGAGTTAAGATATAGTTTTTAGCACCACCAGACAGTTAATTATAATAATTATACATTTTTCACTGTTATATCTACATCTTTTGTTTCTCAATGCGATATTAAAAGTATGATGAATAACATTTTAAAAAACATTCGGCAAAATACATGATGAAGAACTTCTGTTACATTTAACGTGCTTGGTTTTATATGATAAAATACATGAAATCTTTTCATCGTGATTTAGGCACCATTTTTTACAAACACTTCAGACAAAAAAGACGGATGCCAAAAAACAGAATTGTTCATCCTTAATAAACGTGGCTCCATATTTGGCACTACTTATTAATGAACACATATCAAAAATACTAGACTCGCATAATCTTTGGTAATATCAGTTCTTTCCTGCCTTCATTTCTTCCATACTTTTATGTTTTTCTTTACTCTTATCATTTACATTATTCATGCTTTTTTCCTGTGTTAGCTAATTTTTTACTAGTTTTTTTATTCATGCTTTTTTTCCTGTGTTAACCATTTCATGTACTCTATTTTTATGTGCTTTCTCTTATTTTCCTTTTTCTTGCTGTCTCTTTTTTGCGCTGTAGGGGTCAACGCATTATTCAAGTGTGTTAAATCGGTTTTTTAAACAGGTATCGGGAATAAAAAAACGTATGAATGTACCTGGAAAGGAAATAAATTTGATGAAAATCTTAATTAACAAAATTCAGCAATTTCTAATCAATTAATTATTTTTAAATATTTGTCAGTTCCATTCAAAAATACTCATGAAATAAAAGAGTGAAAGTGAATTTTATAAAGGATGCTCAAATTAAAAGGTACGAAACAACATTATGGGTAAAAATGTAGACTTTATTTAAAGTATACGCCATAGGCTCATAGGCCAGAGCACAACGATCCGATTGATTAACGAGCCGAATGATTATTATTTCCAGAATTCCTATGGTCGTGAGGAGACTCAATCCTTCTCAGCATCTTTCAATTCGCCTTCCAAGTTCAAGCGCTTTCCTATCAGATATTTTTTCAGGGGACTAAACACATGAACATCGCTGGGAGACGTATGCGGATTGTAGAGCTACACTGGTCGAGCTGCTCCAGCTCGAAATCGGCTAGTTTCCGGCGTGTGACCCAAAAGACATGTGGAAAAGTGTTATCATGGAGCAGAACCACATCCAGCCGGTCTTTTGTTCTTGATGGATCGATATAGTCTTCGGAGTGTCTCACAGTACACATCGGGTCTTCTGGCTCCAGCAATGGAACAAGTACCGGATGAACATCAACTGGATGACGCTCTTTATAAGTGCATCTGCTCTCTCTTGCACAAGTTCCGATCTATACTGGAAATTCCAATGTCTCGCAGCTTTTTTCCATAGCTGCCTAAACAAATATATTAACCGTCACGTTGTTACGACGTTTCGTATCTTTCCATTTGAACACGTTTTGTACATATATTTGAAGAATTAATATAAGTTATCTATTATATGATGAAATTGTCTATATTTATATGATGAATATTGAATTATTATATTGAGAATTATATTATTGTTATTACAATTTAATAAAAATTTAAAGAGGTTAATAAAACCCTATTACGTTTGTGTAAGCTGACACATTCCTACTTCTTTAAATTTTACGAATATGAATATTTCTATTGCAAATGAAAAAAATATCAAATAGACAAATTTTAAGATATTCTGTATTGAAAATAATTTTTTAAAAATTGAAATGTAAGATGTCAAAGTATATCATCAAATACAGTGTGAAGGAATAGGAATTGTCAATTTGAATTGCCATTTAATTTATTCGAGCCATTGCAAGCATTATTTGTTTGATGAATAAAAGATCTGAATTTTTGATTTGCTTCTGGCCACTCTCTGTTTTTCAGAGAGAAATTATCACATTAAAGTTTCTTTCGAGACTAATTATGACAATGTAAAATATTAATTTATCAGAAAAATACTAAACATTTTGTTTTTAGAAACTATGAATTATGTACTCTATTATACGTATATTTTAGCAAATCAAATATAAAAAAAATCAATTGCCTCATCAATAAATACAAAGCAGAAGAAAAAATCATTTTAAATTGCAAAATAATTTAAACATGTTATTATGGGATATCAAATATAAAAAATCTTTAAAACATTCCATTGACTCAAGTCATTATCAATTTATCACTCAAATAAGTACTAATTGAATTGAAGCGTCTCTCAGGCGCTTTTTTTCTTTTTTTAACTATACCTCCGTAGAAAACTATTTTATCAAAATGTAGAGACAAAAGCAAAAATGCAAAAAAAAAAAACTTCACTTCATATAATACAACATATATACGTCCTTGCAGTGCTTTGCATTAATATAAAGTTAATGAAGTTTTTAAGAAATTTTATTTTCTAAAATACTGTTATTTCCAAAAATTGCCAAACGATCGCCAAGTTAATCGCCAAGCTCTGGAATCTCTGACGTCACACTTGGCACCATTCAATACAGATTACTGTAATTCTGTCTTCCCTGTTATATATATTATATTATATATATATATTACTGTCCTGTCCCCCATTATTATAGCGCGAAAGCAAAATTACACGTTCGTAACAATATAAAGAATGATTAACAGTGAATCAATTAAAAATAATAACTGAAATTTAAAAAAAAACATAAAAGCTATAATTTATATTTTTCGAAAAAAAAAAAAATTAAGACATAAATTTTTAGTGTTTTAGTCTAGCTCTACAATTGCAATTTAAGGTTCAATATACGTTTTTTGGGCTGTTTTGAATGTTTTCAAAACATACTAATTGAAGATATAAATACTTGATTTCATTGTGTATTATAACAAAAAACTAAAACTGAGTCAGAACTTTATACCAGTCTTGATTTTAATTCTATTATGCTACTTACATCAACTATAAGAACACTATTAAAGCATTGCAAATGTTTGGTCATTTGAGTAAATTCGTTATTCTTCATTGACAGATTCACCCTTAAAATCATGAACATTGAAGACCAGTTTCCAAAATAACTCCAGTACTACATTTTAATATAAAATTTCAGGGTGCCACTGTAGAAATAAAGATAATTTGCATTTTATTAAAGGCAAATTCATATTAAAAATAAATAAAAGAAAGATTATAATAGAAACGGAAATTGACGTATTGACTAATTTCTCAATATTTCTCTTGGCTACCATCTGTTGTTTTATCAATGCCTGTTTATGACATGCAGCCATTAGAATTGAAAAGTGATTTTTGGAAGGAAATCACATTATGTTTGAGTTTAGAAATCATTATAAAATTGAAATGCGAAAAGTTATCACTATTCTCTGTTTGAAAAAACACATATCTAAAAGTTATATATCTAATGATTATATATACTTGAACGCAATTTTCTGTAGCGAAATAAAAAATGGTTAATATTGAATAATAGTGATTGAAAAATTCTTTAAATATAAAAATGAAATATTTATTCATGAATTGTTATTTGCACACGATTATTTCTTCTGAAATTCCATTTATTAATGCAAAATGTTACGAAGCATCATTTGAAATATTTCTATAAACATAAATTTAAATATCTTCGCCCAAGATGAAAGATATTTTACTTTGCACCATACATTTATACATTAAGCAGAATCTAGTTAGTCTAAAAAAGTCGTCTCATAAAGTACAAAAGAAATCTGAAAAATATTTCTGCTATAAATCAGAATTTATGAGTTAAAGAATGCTATTTTAAAATTATCACTTTTTATACATGTGTTAAAAGGTGTTTAAATTCCGAATTTTATAATTTTTGTGAACTCGTTAATCATTGTGTTTTTACATTTTCTTTATTTAATTTATAATTTTTCTACACCTTAAATTATTTACTTTTTAAATTTTAAAATGCATAATCTAGGAAAGACTGTTTATGGTTTCTGTGAAACTTTTATAAAAATTTATATGTATTTGGTGCTAAGTCTATTTGTTAAATATTTTTTTTAAATTTTTTTTTTTTGAATTTTTGAAAATATTTTTTTAGAATTGAACTTTTTTAAAGAAAAGTTTCGTTCTAATTGAATTTTAGTCGTAATTTATGTTTTGAATTCTAACTTCTAATACAAATGAATCAATGAATAAAACGGGACTTTTTGTACGTTTGATTTACATTTCAAATTTCAAATAAATCTAAGAAGCTTATTTGTGGTTTTTGTGCAAGCTTTTATCAAAACTTTTATTTATTTGGTACTAAATTGGTTTACTGAATATTTTTTTCATTTTTCTGAATTTTGAAAATAATTAATTGGAATTCAAAGGTTTTAAGTGACATTTCGTTTTAATGAGAATTCAGCTTAATTTGTATTTTAAATTCTAGTAAAAAGAATTAATAACCGAAACAGAATCTTTTGAATACTTGATTAACAAATTTTTCAGAATGTTTAAACATAATTCTTTGAATTAATAATCTTATACGAAAAGGCAAAGATGAAATTAAAGACAGCACAAAACATATTAGATATAAAATTATATGGTTCTTTTATCTGATAAGAAAATTGTTGAAAATCGAAATAATCAGTATGATAGAAAGAAAATCCAGAAATGTAATATGAATGCAGGCTTTCCTAGAAACAAGGGTTAAAATTTTTATTTAGTGTTCTGAAAATATGCAAATCTTATTTGATGGTTAGACTTTATTCTTCTGAGAAAAAACAAGATTTCTTAAAACTTTTTGCTTTATATATATAGCTATATCCACTCTTTTCTTCACAAAAAAATGCAAAACATACACATGTATTTCATTGAACACATTTTTTTTAAACATCTGAATTCAGAGGAAAAACTGTCAAATGGATTTTTTGTGTCCTATTACAGCTGGAGCCAAGTACACCATGTCATCTTTACTGAAATGTTTCACAAAATTTTGCATTTTTACGAAGAATTTGGAGTTAGATGGTGATATTTCAATGAAGAAAAATACAAGATTTTATCTATAGAAGCTGTTTTCCTCGCTTGCTGATTTCAAAAGAGTTATACAACTATATAATTAGGATTCAATATCATTGGCTTGATTGAATTAATTTCAAATGCTATGTTGAGGATTTTTATTTCCATTCTTATTTTATCGTTTGCTATATAAGTAGTAGACTTTTCCTTTGACTATAAAACTTTTCCTTTGTTTCCTATTTGAGATTTTCTTAAAGAGTTTTGTTATCAAATTGCTTGAAATACAAACTATAGAGTTTTTATGTTGTTATTTTGTTCTTGATATTGCGATCTGAATAATTATACTTTGATTAAAAGCAAATGATAGATTGCTTTCATACAATGGGGCATTAATGCACCAAATGGCAAAAGGTGTGATAAAAAATAACCGGTTTTTATTGAATTATTCCAACTAATCTTTATTTGACGTAATTGCATTAAAAATAGTTTCATTTTTTCTTAGCGAATAAGGCATTTTTATCCCTACTAAAGTAAAAACTGGAATTGCAAAGTTGAGATTTTGTAGAAAACCGCACATTTTTTATATGTTTCGAAACAGTTAATGGCTGACTTGGTTTTTATAAAAATTGAATTTCAAAAAAAAAAAAAAATTTTTTTTGCATAATATTTAGCAATATATATCTCAGTGGTGTAAACTATTCAAGGACAAAGTTTTCTTGCATAGGGATTGCATTGCCTATAACATCTTCCATTGACCATAAAACTTTTAACCATTAAAATTTTTAAAGATATTGAAAGGTAAAGAAAGATTCTCATTTTAAAAAAAATCTGGGCAACTTATTTATGGAATAAAAAGAATTATTTTACAGCAAAAGATTTCATATCACTGTAATATTGAACGTACGGGTAGCAATATTTTTAATGTCTCGGTGATATAATGGGACTGAATTTCTGCGCACTAAAACAGTATAACAAGTATAATGTTTTGAAATAACACAGTTTTGGTGCCTATCGCAATTTGATGTTTAAAAAAAATATTCAAACACTGTCAACATAAAAGGATACACTGTTATTAAGGATGGTTATTATAACGAACAACCCAATTGGCTGTTATAGTGTTGAGTATTTAATGTAAAATAAGCAATTTAAATTTTTATATTTCCATAAAATTTGCAAAGAATAAATAATAAGTGCCTTGATAGTTTTTTTGAAAATCGAACTGTTAATTTTGCAGAATGAAAGAAAAATTTATAAACTTAAAATAAAGAAGTCATTAGGAAAAAATAAATGGCTGAAATTCAACTGAAACATTTTAGAATAAAAGAAATACAAATAAATGGCAGTATCTATCGCATTTCGAAGTAATGACTGTGATTTAAGTCTTTATATTCAACTTATATGAATATGAAAGGAAAGTATTTAAAAATAGGGGCTATTTTATTGGTATCTTGAGATCTAATTTAACATTTCATGTGTCTTATTAAAAGGCATTAGATGGCCATAAAATGAGCACTTAGAAAACATTATATCCAATGTATTTATGAATGACATTTGTTAACAGTCATTGACTATTAAGTTGCTATATTCATTATTTCAGCTACTTTAAACTAAAAAAGAATTAGATTTAACATTATTTGTTTCCAAAAAACAGCAAAAGAGAACTTTATTTAAAGGCGCTATTTATATTATCTAATTCCTTTAATACCGAGCTTTGTTGAATATTTATTTTTTCTATAAAATTATTCCAGAAAGTAAAATGAAAAAATAATTGATGAACTTTCATCTTTTTGAGGTGGATGTAGCAAATTAATGAGAAAGAAATTAAAAGAGTAATAAAATGTTAAACCCACTCTAGTCGAATAAGCAGAAGAAAAGAAATTTAATTATTTTCAAAGAAATTTGATTTATATGCCCTATTTTTCTCATTTAAAAATGACGAGTGTAATTAATAGATTTAACTTCATTTATTACAAAGTGAGTTAATTTATCTAAGTATGAAATCAGCTTTGGGATATATAGCAAATACTTTTTTTGTCTAGTCTTTGTGAAAATTTGCGAATTTAATCAAACAATTAAAGATTTCAGTATGTATAGAGCTTGAAATTTTGTTTCATACTAGCTGCCTTTAGTCCCAGGAAAGTTGGTTCTATTTAATTTAATTCTTTTTACATAAATTTGACATGCACCGTCTTTTGGGTAAAGCAATCTTTAAACTACAAATTTCAATACAGTTTTTAATTTATCTTAGCAATCACATACCTGTTGTGTTCAATTTTATGCATGATTATTTCTTATGTTTCTAAAAAAGAATGAAAAAAATGTTTACATTTCATCCTAATAGTAAAAAGTATTCTTAAAAATTATACGTATTGTTACAAAAAATATTGATAAAAAAGTGTCCTGTTACAAACAAATTGTGTGACAATATTATATTTTTTGTGTGATAGTAATCACGGAAGATAATATTTTAAAATGCTATTTCATTTATTTTTTAATTATTAAATTTATTTTTTTAAAAATTTTAAATATTATTCCACCGTGAAACATAGCATCCTTCAAAGTAACGCCTTAGATAGCTTTATGTCCAACAGTTGTCCCCCTCCACACCATATAAAGCTTTAATAGGCTGCCACATTTTGGCCTGGATATTAGTATACAAATGTGCTGGAAAAATACGTTTTTTTTTCCTGCAACTTTTAATATATTTCAAATTATAATCGATTATGAGGATATTAATTTTTTTTAATATTTGATTTAAAAATTGGAAACAAGATAAGATTTATTCATATATTTCATATTACTATTAATATAGAGAGTTGGGAATTAGAAGTGATAATGATGACGATGTCGTGTCCGTGTTTCCGCGGAAAGGGAGTGCTGTAGCTTCTGAGGGTAAAAATCCCTGAGCACCCAGAGGGCAGAAGTCTGACTTCTAGCTCAAATGTAGGTGACACAAGTTCGCTTTCAAAACCTCATTTTATAGGGGGGCACATTTATACATCTCACATATAGATCAACCCTGTCCGAACCGGATCACGTGGAAGATACGCTACCCCTATGCCAGGATGCTGGCAAAAATTAGAAGTAATACATTTAATTATTTAAGATATATTATTCATATTTTTAAGAGTTTTGAATAATGTTTAAAAGTGGCAAAGGGTGCTAAAATTAGTTGCAAAGACTTTCCCCACTTTCTATGTTTTAATAAATGAAAATAAAAATAGTTTTATGAAGTAAAAAAAAAATCCGTGAAAATTTCTTTTCTAAAGATGTAAATGGGTTTATTTCCGTTGAAGGAAAATTGTTTTTAAAATGCAGCCTTTGTTAGCTAATGACGAAACTAAATATTTCTAACCTAGATCATTGATCAGCCATAACGATTTAGGCCTATTCCATTTTCTTTCATTAATTTTTATGTAACGTAATAAAATGTTCAAAATAATTTCTAAAATAATTGAGTATATTAAAAATGTCATAAAATCATTTAATAAATTTTTTTCGAATTGAATAAATATCATGCCAGTTTTATTGAATAAAAAATTCATTAATTAATTGTTTAATAAATAATTGAATTCTGAAAAAAAACTAATTTTTTGATGGAAAACATAAAAGTATTCTGAATCTAAAAACATAAAAATAACTTTCCCAAATCTTTGATAAATAAAATTCTAATACAAAATATTGGTCTAAGATTCTTCCTCCCAATCCCCCAAATTTCAAGAAATCATATCCATTGTTTGGATATTTGTTCGTTATTGTAAATTTCCCTTTGCTGTCGTTACTCTAAACTTACAAAGGCGAAAGAAATAAAAACTATTTCCTTTTTTCCTTCGATTTCTATGTAATCTTGGAATAGTAGTAAGAAAACACGAGAGATGTTCTGAAATCGGCTGAAATAATCAGTAGCATCTGTCAACATCTGTTTTTACCTCGGAGCTATATCCCAACGAGTCATAAATTGATAATACAAGAGAAAATCAGGATAAGCACTGTTTATTTTTATTTTTCGATGACTTTCTATCTTTTAAGGTTGGGAAGCGTAAATTCCTATTTGTGTTTTCCGTTTCATTTCGTTGCATGCCGGAAAAAAAAACCAGTCTTAAAATTTAAGTTATTTTGATGCTGGAATTGTCACTTTCAGAAAGATACTTTAAATAGCTTTTGAAATGGATTATCGTAATACTATATATAGTTATCGAAAATAAATCTGAAGGAAGTTTGTTTAAATTTACTAAAGCTTGTAGTAATAGCAACAATATACAAAATTTCGTGCTTGTCATATGTCTACGGAATGTTTTTAGAAGAAATTTCTATTGAATTGTATTTTTAATAATAATTATTATATATTTTTGTTGTTGCAATTGTCATTTTCAGGAAAAGACTTCAAATATCTTTTGAAATGGAATATAGAAATACTGCATATAGTTATCGAAAATAAATCTTAAAGAAGTACCTATGTCAAAATTTACTAAAGCTTATAATAATAGCAACAATAAACAAAATTTCGTGTGTTTGGGCACTATATTTAGAGGGACTTCTCATTGGATTCTATTTTCAACAATAATAATTATAATAGAATAAGATTAGAGCATTTTTATAAATTATCATGTTTTCGATACAAATCCTATATACGTATATCATTTTATTATGTTAGGAAGAAGGGTAGGTTGTAATAATATCTGGTAAAATGTTTTTAAAATATTAAAGATTTCTCATTTATACCTGCGTGTTTGACTTTGGCAATCAGATATTTCATCAATAATCTGATATATATCCTCAGTAACGCTTATATCGAATTATGTTATTCATTGTACCAATTCAGGATTTTCAAGAATTAAAGCAAGCTCACAACCAATTTGCGACAAAAGATTTCCCATCATTTTTTTCTGCGTTAAGATTTGAACGATCAACTACATAAGATAGTCTAAAGCAGAGCTGGATCATCTTATATAGCTGACTTTATATCCACTCGGGATGTTGATGGTATTTATCGCCAGTGGCAAACAAACTTTCACTATGTTTGGAATTTCGTAAACGGTCACGTTTCTTCCTCGATTGCTGTTCATCTAATCTGCTTATGAAGTATAACTATTTTTGAATTGATCGTAAACACTCGTATCCAAATGTTGCAAGGGATAAAAGCAGTGAGGAAGAAAGGTGAACCTGATTACAATACGATCAAATAATTACTAGATCCTTGAAATCAGTTAGACCGGATCGGACAAATATATCTATCATACATCAAATTTTGAGAAATACGACATTGGTAGAATACTATTAACCATGGTATTTACACACAAGTGACGTTCCACTTTCGGAGAGGAAATAACTCCAATTTGATTTTAACTATTTGTAGTGACAATTCTTTTTAGTTTTTGGATAGTTACAATTTCTATCTTATCGATGTTTACTTTATCTTGTATCATTTCAAAACATGAATGTTAACTCCGATGTTTGTCACGAATTATTTTTTATAAGTGGTCGCAGTGGTTTATAAGGGGAACATATTTTAAGACAATGATAAACATAAATTTGTGAAATTAGAATGCTTCATAAAATCAATATAAATATAATTAACTAATTATGTTATATTATAATCTATATTTTATTCGCAAACTGATATAATTTTCTTTATATCCATAAGTAACATGATTAAAAACAAAATTTATTTGTAGAAAAAACATTTTTTTGCAACAAAGTTTGTAATAAAAAATAATTATTAAAATCTTAAAGGAAATTAGAACAATCTTTATTTTTAAAACAATTATTTATCTAAGTTGAAAAATATATTTAAATCTATCAACAGATTTTGAAATACAGACAGGTTCCATAGCTAATTAAAAATGAAATATGATATGTCTTGTGTCAAAGATTTTAAACAAGGAACCGATAGAAAACAGTTTTATTGATTTAAAGAGAAGAAGAAAGATGCCGTTACAATTTACAATTAATTACATCACAACCAAATCCCGTTAAAAAAAAGAAACTTCATTTTCTCATAGGCAGAGTAAAGAAAAAGAAAAAAGCCGCTTTAAAAAAATTGCTTCGACGCTTGATTTGTCAAATAACGCGGTATATTTTCGCTTAGAAAAATCGAGGATCTCTTGAAATATTAAGAGAGCCTTCATATTTAATGATCCAGTTAAGGTGAATGGTATTTTCCCGAATAAAATCCGAATGCCTTTCTATTTTTAAACTCACTTTAAAAGTAAGGAATTGCTCTTTTTGTTAGAAACGGCTGCCTTGTAATCAGTAAATTTTAATTGATTTCATTCAAAGCTTTTTTTCTAGTTAGAGAGTTTTTCGAAGGTTTCTCCCCAAGAATATTAAAACAAATGAAGTAAACTAAGAAAACGAATGAGTAGAAAATAAGAAAGGTAATTATGAAAGTTATTTTCAAAATTTGGCTGTTTATTAATTAAAATTTATATCAAGAAACGTGAATTTCTAAATATGGATTGGAATTATTTAAAAATAAATTTAGAAGTTCGAATTTTTAAATAATTCTTATTGATAGAAGCAAATATTTTGTCCAGAGAAGTCTATCGCTCTTGTGACTATGAAATATGGCACGCAGGGAGGGCTATAGTGATCTCGAAACCTAAATTAAAACAAATAAAAATGATTAAAATTAATCAATAAAAATAATTACAATAGCTACATAAAAAATTAAATAAATAAAACTAGTTAAATTAAGATTAAAATTAAATAATTAAAATAACTAAATTAAAAAATAAATAAACATAAAGACGCAAAATGTTTTAATTTATATTATATATTAATTTAGACAATTTTTCACGTTTCCGTTTTCTTGTTTTCGAAAATTTTTATCTAAATTTTTATAAGAACAATTAAAATAACATCTTTATTGATTTTTGAAAAGCTGAGCCTCTAATGAATTCAAAGACCACTATCAATCTGTTTGAAGAATATTTTAAATCAAAGACTATTTTAAGCAAAAACACCTTTTTATATAAAATTTCACATAATAACGTTTGCTACAAATTTTCTAATTTCATTCCTCTTTCTTATGCGAGTCTTCAGCTATTTGCTGCGAATCATCAAGAGATATCTCTCTAATAAAAAAATATTAAAATTCAGAATAAACGTTATTTTTAATTTTTATTGGCTCATTTTGTGGTATCATGCTTTCCATTTCAATGACTTTCATCAATTTGGGATCATTATCTTACGGGCTTACTTGAAAAGTTTACTTTCAAGGATCATAGTAATAATTTTTCATCCACTTTTAAAGAATATACAATAAACATACAAAGAATATACACTGAAGTGACAAAAGTCATGGGATAGCAATATTCAAATATACAGATGGCAGTAGTATCGCAGCGAAAATGTATAAATGCGCAGTTCATTTTCCAGAACTTTCATTTGTGTTCAAGTTATTCATGTGACCAGGTTTTTCGTGATTTATGGCGGCACGACGAGAATTAACAGACTTTGAACGTGGAATGTTAGTTGGAGCTAGACGCATGGGTCATTCCATTGCGGATATCATTAGTGAATTCAACATTCCGAGATCCACAGTATCAAGAGTGTGCCGAGAGTATGAAATTTCAGGCATCACATCCCATCATGGACAGCGCAGTGGGCGACCACCTGCACTTAATGACCGAGACCGCCGACGTCTGTGTAGAATGGTCAATGTTAATAGACACGCAACCCTTCGTCAAATAACTGCAGGAATCAATGTGGGACGTACGAGGGACGTGTCCGATAGGACTGTGTGGCGAAATTTGTCTGCCTTCGAAGCCATGGACCCAAACTGTCAGCAAGGCACTGTTTAAGCTGGTGGTGGCTGCATAATGGTGTGGGCTGTTTTTACATGGCACGGACTCGGTCCTCTGGAGCAACTGAACCGATCATTGACTGGAAATGGTTATGTTCAGCTGCTTGCAGATCACTTGCAGCCATTCATGGACTTCACGTACCCACACAACGATGGGATTTTTATGGATGACAATGCGCCATGTCACCGGGCCAGAACTGTTCGCGATTGGTTTGAAGAACATTTCGGACAATTCCAGCGCATGATCTGGCCACCTAGATAGCGAGATATGAATCCCATCGATCATTTATGGGACATCATCGAAAGGTCCGTTCGTGCCCAAACTCCTGCACCATCCACACTTTCACAATTATGGTCTATACAGACAGCATGGCTAAATATTCCTGCAGAGGACTTCCAACGACTTGTGGACTCCATGACACGTCGAGTTGTTGCACTTCGCCGGGCAAAAGGAGGACCGACACGATATTAACAGTCATCCCATGACTTTTGTCACTTCAGTGTATATTACCATGGATATTAAAATCAAAAATCGCTAAAACTAAATCCAAGATCACTGAAATTTCCACTCTTTTATTCTTTTATCATCAACTTTTCATCTTACATCCATCAATAAAATTACTACATTTTTTTTAATGAAAAAATAATTAAATTATATTTCCGAAATTTTTTTCAACCTTCTTTAATTTTTATATCCCTCCAAGTATTTCCTCAAATAGAAATTGAAAGCATTGTTTTTGGAAGTTATTGAATATTTTATGCTTTACTTCCCCTAAATTTCTTACAAATGAAATGTTGAATATTGCCGTAATAAATATGGGCATTTTAGTAGAATCGAAGTCATTTAGTTACGTCTAAATATGCTTTGTTGTGATGTGTATACCATTTATATAATGTTATGCTATTCTCCTTTGCAACGATTTGACCTTTTCCAAATTATTTTAGACAAATACAAAAATAAATTCAAATTCTAAATTGGCTTTGTTTAAAATGTATAAAAGGTTGCGCGCAAAAGCGAAAAATAACAATTATATGCCAATTTTTGCTAGTTATTGAGTATTTTATATATTACTTCTAATTTTCAAGAATGAAATGTTGAAAATAGCAGCGTTAAACAACAATTTGTAAATAAATTTGAAGCCATTTAGTTAACATCTAGTGTTTTGATAAAATGTATTTTATTTTTATAATATAATGTCACTCGTCCATTGCCGTAATTTGGCATTTTCTAAATGACTTTACACAAATATAAAGATAAATTTAAGTTTCCATTTGTCTTTGCATGAAATATATTGTTGAATAACAAAAATAAAATCAATCACACAGAAGAATTTATATATTTGAATCCAGCTTCTTATATGTTTGAATCTTTTACAATTTCATGAAAATATTTTTTGAAAATATATCCAAAAGAGGACAACAATAATGGATACAGGAAAGAGATTAGATTTATAGAATCTATTTTTCTGTCTGTGGAATATGAGAAGTTCAGCAACCTAAGTAAGAACTTACACAGGATATATGTGCTTTTATTCCCTATCCATATAAATAGTCACAGTTTAATATCCGATGTCGGCTACTATCATAGAAATACCAGTTCATAAAAAATTGAACATTACACACACACACACACACACACACACACACACACACACACACACACAAGTTGGATGCAGCAAGTTATATATAACTAAATTATTTGCTCCACTCACCTTGAATGTTTCCTCAAAAGAGGAATGAATCTAGTTGATAAAAAATATACATCCCAAAACGATGACAATTCAAATAAAGATACAGCTTAAATTATTTGCACCAATTACTTCACAGTCTCTCTTCAAAAGAGAATAAATCAGGTTGATAAAAAACCCACTATGCAAACACGATAACAAATCGAATCAAAATATAACATAAATTATTTGCACCATTTTCTTTACAGTCTCTCTTTAAAATAGGAATGAATCAAATTGATAAATAAGTTCACTATGCAAGAACGATGACGAATCGAATCAAGATATAGCATAAACTACTTGCATAAAACTTTTTGCATCAAATTCTTTACAGTCTGTCTTCAAAAGGCAAACGAATCAGTTTGATAAAAAAATACACTGCACCAAAACATGTCAAATCGGATCAATATCGATATCATGTTCTAAATTGATACTATAAATGCAAGTCTTACATGGATACTACACCCTAATAGCTTAAGTCATTTGAGGAGAGAATAGTAATCTATTCTGGGTCATTGAATAGAATGGATCCCCTTTCCAGACTTGATCAAGCTTTTGCCGATGAATCATCGATTAGTATGCAAATCCTGCAATCGTTACACTTGAATTTTGTACTCGATCTCCGTCAAACATTAAAGATACGATTGTTATGCCTTTATTCGTCGAAGTAAGACATAATCAATCTACTTCATAGAATGATCGAATTGGTTTCAAAATCTATTAAAATGGATAGTGAGTTATCAAAATATATATTTATTTCTTTTTCATGATGGGTAAATACTACTTTCAGCATTTTTGAGATTCGAAGTACAATTAATTCATAATTTAAAATTAAATTTGCTTTCTGTTTCAGTACATTTTGTTAGTCAATGATCAATAAAATTTTCTTTTCATTACCTGTAGAGTTTATAAAATGTTAGATGCTTAGACGACTAGCTGGTTCATTGGTAATACTGGTAATATTTGATTTGAGACAAATTATTTAAATATAATTTCATGTCAAGATTAGGTCGATTGTCACTCATGATGAATTTTTCTGATGAAAACAGTTTTTTAGATCCACAGTGCAATTAAAAATAAATACCAGGTAATTGTCTTTTCTAAATTTCCCTTTTTTCGTTTTGTAGTCTATATAGATATCAAACCGAATTTCCTTAGACACAAGGCCAGAATGGCCTTTGTCTTTATCCTCAATCAATCTTTTTTCCAAGAAATAGTAATTTAGCAAAGTAATTTAACTCATATTCCTCGCCAAACACTCCCCTTTTTCCTGATTATATTTTGTATACTCTATATAAACTTGAAAACTTTTTCTTCCAAATAAATCTTTCCATGTATATGCATTAAATAGACAGGGACTCGAAGAGATTACAAAATAGGTATTCTGGGGTGAAAAGGACAAAAAAAAAAAAAAAAAAAAGAAAATTTTTAACTATAGAGAAAAATGAAAAACATGCAAAATATATTTCATGCTGCAGTCAGACACGTTTGAATTTCTGAGCGACAATGTAAAATTAGAAAGCTATAAAAAATGTTGAAACCTGGAAAAATTTGTCCTACCGCTTGACTGAGATCGTTAAAAAGAATTTTTAAATTTTGAGATGGTATAAAATTTATTTTTGTACTATAATACTTTCGAAAGCAATATCGGAAATCGCTGTAATTTTGTTTCACTTTTAATTAATCACAGTTCTAACTTAAATTTTAAGCAAATATTTTCATCCATCAAGATATGCAATTTTTGTAAAAACATTCTTCTTCTTTCAATAACTCAAGGCCACAATTTAAAAATATTCCTTTAAATTTTAAGGGCAGAAAAATCTTAAAATTAAACTGATCAGCCTTTTAAAGTAAGAAAGAAAGAAACTTAGAATAATCAATAAATTCACCTATAGAAAAAAAATTGCAAATTATTTCTCATTGTGTAATTCATACAGTAATACCCATGCTGTAAATATTATAAATAAAAAATCAACACAATCAAAAAAGTTTTTATCCTACAATCCTTCAAACATGTACATTTTAATTGTAATTATTTTGTACTATTTCAGTGTACCAAAAAATAGAGAACAAAAATATTACCTAAAGAAAAAATTAGTCATCTCCATTATCTATATATAAATATAGATAGATAGATCTCCACTATCTATATATAAATATAGATAATATATATAAATTTTCAAATGGTTAAATCAGTTGCGTTTTCTTTTTACTCAATATAAATTCAGCCTTTCAGTTTCGAGATGGAATATTTTTTTTATTTGAATATATTCGAAACAATACTTAAAGAATGGAATTCAAATCTTTTGTCATTTATCATGCATTTTATATCCTAAATAAAAGTTCAACAGAGTATGTAAGTTAAATTTTTCGAATCAAATAAGAATATCAAAAAATATAAAAAATAGTGCTTTGTTCTGTTTAAATATTCCTTTTTAGAAATCAGCATTTCCACCTTCGTGCAATAAATGTGCTTCCATGTAAACAGAAGGGAATATATGTTTTTTTCGAACTTGAATAGAATATTTAAGATGAACTTTTTGCTTTAAATTATGAAACGTGTGTTTAAGAAAAGATAGAGACAGTATTTGCTTGTTTTGAAATCATGGAAAATTTATTCATTCTTAGCAAACGAAGCGAAAAATTGAAAAAAAATTATCCTTGAATATTTTTAAAGGTTTTAGGATGTTGTTGATAAGGGAATTCAAAATTTTCTGGCATTGCGAATTCCTAAATATTTATGAGTTGAAAATGAAATAAAAACACGAAAAGGGAAAGTTCCAAAAGGTTTTTAATAATGTTTAATTTTATCTTCTGAGTTTTGCTATGGAATTAACTGGAAGTTTCTATTCTTGTAACTTCTTTTTCATTGAGGTATGTGGAATAAACTGGGCGTTAAATGTTAAATTCTTAGGACTTGCCTTTAATATCTAACATAACATCTCTGGAAATTAGCTTTAATGTTCTTGGGAAATAGTGTTTTTCTCTTATGTTTTTATTACAAAATAAAAAAATATATATAGTTCGGTCCAAAAAAAAGATATTTTGCTATTTTAGTATATTTTAATTGAGAGTAGTCAAGGACATTTTCTTTTTATAGCCTGATTAAAAAATTAAAATATCATTACTGGTGCATTGTTTAAAGCACCAGTTCCTATTTCTGTGAAAATACAATAATTTCTTTATAAAAGAAAATATTTTTGAATATCTGGTATTATATCACGACAATTTGAAAAAACCCAATTTTTTTAACATTCTTCTCAGGAAAATTGTAATACGAAATAGTTTGCACATATTTGTTGAAAATATTCATAAAATATATGTGATGTAATTATTGTGTTCCATTCTACAAAAAGTTATCTCTTTAATCACAGAGCAGAAATATTACAGAATTTAAATTTACAAAGTCTTTTTAGTAGAAATAAAAATTTGACAGATATTGTGAGACAGATATTAAGCCTAATCAAATCCTTCTGATGTGAGAAATCTGAAAGAAAAAGGAATTTATACATTTTATTAAAGAATTTTAATTTTAATTCTCCATGTAATATTCTCATAATAAATAATATCTTTCTTCTAAAGTTAATTAAACATATGATTAACACTTTTCTTTTAAGATATGAAAAAAAGATTCCCTTTCTACACACGTTTAACTTTCGTATTAAGCATTTTATCCTTTTATTTCATTGTTAATTGTTTTTTTTTCATTCTCAGTTATTTTTCTAAAGTTACTTGTTACTAGATTTAATTTATTTATGGTTACTTCTTTATATTGTTCTGTTATCCATACTTATTATAAAATATAAAAGGAACTTTAATTACTTATAGTTTTACATTGGTATTTCAGCGAGGACTGAAAAAAATCCCAATCAGAAAATGTTTATTGAATTATTTTTTATCCTTACAATTGTTTTACTGTGTTACATACCAGCCAATTCTTTCTATGCTTCATGTTGTCCAAAATTGTAATTCTTACTAAAATAGACATTTAGTTGTTTAAAAACAGACGTAAATGTAACCAAATATAATTAGAATTTAACCTAGCATTTGCATTTTAAGTTGAAACAGGAAATATTCTAATTTCAACAAATTCACTAAGTTTAATGTTTAATTATAACCGGCCAATAAAATTTATGTAAGTATACCAAGTTATGTCGGTAAGCATGCAAGTGTTATCTTTAATATTGAATAGGCCATACCTTTTGTATTATTTTACTGAATATTTGTTTAAATTCAATAAAGTAAGCATTACAAGCATAAAGATACGTAGTACATCTTTTATGTAATTAAATGAATTACTTGAAAGAGCAATATTACTAAAGATTTTTCAAAAAGTGAAATAATTCTACGTAGCTTATTTTTAAAACTAAACCTTATCTGCATGAAATAAAATGAAAAAATAATACAGAAATTTAATAAATCAAACAAAAAATTTTAAAAAATCACAAAAAATATTCAGTTTTTGAAAACATGCTTTAAAAAGAAAATTAATCAATACATGAAAGAAAACCAAACATTTATTTTTTGACCATCAACAATTTAAATAAAATTAAAGCCAATATGTTAGTGATATCAATAAAAATCTTTTGAGAAGCCCTGCTGAGAAATATGTCTAAATTTTCTTGAAAATCAAAAATTGTCAAAACTAATTATTGATAAATTGATTTACTATCATAGAAATGAATTGTTCATTTGATGTACACTTAATTCTTATGTTGTAATATATTTTATATTTTAGAAAAAAGGAAACGTTTTTGTTTATTTCCTTAACAAATTTCACTTCCAAATAAAAAATTTAAAAAAAGTTTCAAAGTGAACATTTTCAATCTCCAAAATACATTTGTGCCAAATATCATAGCTCCAGGTCTCGCAATCTATTTTCTTGAAAGCTGATAGATGAAAGACACACTATTAGATAAATACTTTACTGTTTTCACTATTAGTACAATCCATCTTTATTAATAACTAGCCGCCTTTGGTGACCAGCTGGTTCACCATGAGTAATGGGTTTTAAAATTTTCAATTAAATCACATATTCATTAGCCTTGAAGTAACTCTGGGCATTGATTGGCCTGAAATAAATATTTTCTTTAAGATGATGGACTGAAAGTTCTAAAAGGACGTGTTTTCCTAATAATATTCTTTAATTTTATAAATCAGTCAATTTTAATGATTGATTTAGAAGACTGATTGATTTAGCAACTTTTATTTAAAATATTAATAAAAATATTTTGTAAAATATGGCTCACAGAGCAAAGTATGAAGAAATCTAAAACTCATTCCAACGGTCTGACCTGTAGAGCGCCAACACACACACACACACACACACACACACACACACACACACACACACACACACACACACACACACACACACACACACACACACACACCCACACACACACACACACACACACACACACACACACACACACACACACACACACACACACACATTGAGCTTTATTATACGTATAGATATAGATATAGATAAAAATGAATTGGTATATGTGTAACTGTATTTGCTTCCTTTAACAAGAAATTAATAAATTTGTGAAAATTCTTAGTCACTTCTTGAATTTAAAACACATTTTCTAAACATCTTGCATATTTTACATTTATCACATACATTTTTCCTTTTCCTTTTGAGTTATTATAGGAGCTCGAAATATTTCAAAACTATTTCTTCTTTTCACAGGATTTGAAAAAGGAAATCCAAGCGTAGGGAAATACGTACGAAGAAAAAAAGTAATGCCTACTTTATGACAGTTCATTGCTTTTTGTCATTCTTTAGGGAAACCAGATTTCCGAGGAGTAGATAGAAAAAGAAAGCAAATGAAAATTATATTGCATTTTATCAGTTTGGGGAAGTAAAAAGTGTTTAATTTTGAGTTCTATTTATTCCTAGTTGTAATGGTTCAGATTGAAAGTTATAATATCTGTAGTATATAGTTTAAAGAAGAAATTAAGTTTTTAAAAAAAATTCTGTTGTACTTTTAATTTTATTATTTATAAAGTTATTTATCAGAGGGAAATTTATTTTTAGTTGCCAGTGAGCAGATTTAGTAAATTAAGAAAACAATTCTTCCAATAAATTTCGATGCTTATTTTAGTTGCTTAATTTTATTTTAACAATCAAGAAATATTAAATATTAATCATAAATTTTCTTTACATTATTTTGTACGCCATTTTTTATTTTTAATAAACTTTACAGCAATAAAAATATATTAAATAATATTAATAATTGATTATTTCATTAATTACAAATAAAGTTATAAAGAGGAATCATTTGAAGGTCTCTTAACATTTTCAGTGCTACCGACGAGATATCTCGTCTTTCAGGTACTTGAAATTACAGGTTTCAGTGGAGTTTCTCTCTTATGTCAGTTTGAAAAAAGTAATTCAGGTGTTTTTTAGATGTGCAATAAAAAGTTGAATCTATTTAAATTGACAAATTTTAGCCGACAGAAATTTGTAATTGGGGTATCTGAAAGACGAGATATCTCGTCTGTAATATAGGAAGTGTAAAACGTTTTTACAGAATCATATTTGAACTTCAGAAAAATTTTAGATGAATATTTTGAAATAAATATTGATGAGTTAAATATTTTGATCCCAACTCGTATTCTTCTGTTTCATATATTCCTTACCAGTATTGCAAAAATGTAATGTCATGAATGTAAAACAATATAATATTAAAAAACAAAAATATATAGTAAACCTCAAAATTATTTAATTCATAATCATTACTCCTATAATTTGAATATAATTATAATAAATATAATTAATCTCAGATATGTTTCAACGAAAGGTTTCACAAAGTGATGTAACATCTAAAACCTATAAGAAAAATTTGCTTGAAAGAAAAATTTTACTTGAGAGAAAAGAAATTTGCTTGAAAGAAAAATTTCAATTTTTTTTGTAGATATTTTGAATTCTTTTTTCCATGCATACACTCACACGCTCACGCGCATACACACACGTACAGTAACATAAAAAGCGCGGACACTCATGCAACTTCAAACACACACACTCATACCTACATATACACTGACTCTATAAAATTTTTTTGATATAAATTACTTAATCACTATTTCAAAAGACCCTTTACTGATAACACACATACACACACACATACTTTGACTCTATAAAATATTTGCAATATAGATTATTTAATATTTATTTGAAAAGACTGTTTGCCAATTCACACAGGCGCATACACATACACATATATACACTGACTCTATACAACCTTTCCGAATTAAATTACTTAACCTCAATTTAAAAGACTCTTTACACACATACATACAATGGCTCTATAAAATCCATGAGATATAAATTAACTACTATTTCAAAAGAAACTTTTCGATAGATTCATTTTCTTCCCTAACAGTATTCTCAGTGAAAGTGCTATAATGTCAAGCGAATAGAAAAAAAGTTAGTAATTAGTGAAAAATAATTTAAACTTTCAAAAAATCATGAACAATATAAATCAAGATAATTAAAGTAGTAAATTAGAAAGTTTAATAGCTATCTTCATAAACTACGTAAAATATGCGGGATATTAAAATAGATTTCTCTACTTTCCGAAATATGAGGAATGTTTATTCTTCAAAGATTAATTTCCATTCTTAATTAGAACTTTTCTAATTTATTTGTAAAAAAAGCTAGTTTTTTTTTACTTTTCTTTTATTAATCTTGATAATTTTTTCTCTCACATATAAGCAAGATTTTTTTTTCTTGGAATTGGTTTCCAGTGTGATTGCCCGAAGTTTGCCATAATGATTTTTATGAGCAAAAAGACTACCTAAACTGATTTCCAATTTTCTTCGTTAATTAAAAAGACATTCTTTTGGAGCTAATAACTGCCCACATATGATTTAAATGGTATGTTTTATTTAATAAGAACACGGAATTTAAGCAATAATCATTTTATAACAAATTAAATTGAAGTGTCAATTAGATTATTCGAATATTTTTTGTTCATGGCTAAAAGGGGTCATATTATTTTTTGTTTAGAAAAAAAAATTGTTTGGGAAATATAAATATAGAAACAATCATAATAATTAATTTTTATAAATAGAAAAGTTTGAATAAATAATTTTTTTTTATTAGACTGTAAATATATTGAGACTAGATGCTTTTGGCCGGTTCTTAAATCTTAAAATGGTGAGTTAAAAATTTTATGTAATTTGTCTTTTAACAACAACTATTTAATCAAAATATTTTTAAGGTTCAAATTTTGATAGTTATATAATTCACTCACTCAGTTCAAAGACCTTAAGCCCGTAATGTACTATATGTCTCTCTCATTAACTGTCAGATCCCCCAATTTTTACCTTTAAATGAAAGTAGAACTGCGAATTGATATAAAAACATTTTTATTGAGATTATTCATCTTTTTTTTAATGTCAATATTGAAAACAAAGTCAATCAGCATTTGAGTTTTATGTGTACCACAGAATAATTTTAATAATGTATATAATATCTCAAGAATTGTTCAACAAATTATTTCAGATTCGTTACAAGTAATGAGAATTAAACTTATAACGTAGATGAACAAAAAGTGTTTTTAATTTTCTCTAATAAATATTAAAGATTAATTGTAATAAATACTATAATTGAAACAAATATAATTAAATAATAATAAACAAATATAATTGAAACAATTATAATTGACAAAATACTATAATTGAAAGATAATAATAAGAGTAAATAGAGTAAAACTAAAGAAATGAAATAAATATTAAATAAAAAAAAGATAAAAAATATAATAAATAAATAAAATATTATAAACAATAAATATGATATAATAAATATGATAAACGAATAAAATAAGAGTAGTAAACTCATCTGTAATAGGAAATGTGCAAAAAAAGTGAAAGTAACTAAAATTTAAAAAAATATAGTTATTTTAGGGCACACAGTCAATAGATGCCAAATAATAAAGAATGTTAGATAAAAGAACATATATTAGTAGCGTGGCTTGAAATGTTATTTTGATGAAGTGCAATTTAATGAATATGTTATTAGGCATTTCACCATGCTGATTTTTTAAGTCAGCTACAATTAAAAACTTGATTTTAGCTACTAAAAGACAATTTATTTGAATTCTCATTAAGATACAATACTTATTCGAGTATTATCTGGACTTACTATTCATCGGTAAATTTTTTTGTCGTAATTAAATGAGGAGGGAAACTCTCCTCATGTAATTCATTGTCATTATCAACACTGACATTCATTCATTGTTAACACTGCCAAATCATTGGAAATGAACATCTGATACAATCCTCCTACTTATCGTGTACAAAAAAAAACAAGTTCTAACAGAAAAAAAAGCTGATCGTTGATTATCTTTTAATCAGTGCGTAACGAACCTCATTTGTAGCTGCGGTTCCTTATTATAAGGGCACAATACGTATAGTATTCTTACATTGTTCTTAGGATATGCTTAACATTTTTTTAAGTATACTATAGTGAAAAATTACAGACTTAATACTAAAGTGTGAAGAGTATATATTCTTTTGAATTTTTCTCTAATTAATTCTTGAAATATGTAGTTAAGTATATAAACATACAGAGTATGCCAATTAAGTATATACCAATACAGATCTTACTATTTTCATACGGCACGTTACCGGCAACTGCTTCTATGATTCACCAAGTTACTGCTGCATTCACATTATAAGTGGCTTGAAATAAATGGAGGGCTTAGATCTCTTTAAGAAGTGAGAAAATGCGTATTATTACAATGAGTTTTGATATAAAACACTTTGCCTTCTGGTATTGGTGGGAAAAAATGAATTCATAGAACTCCGGCATATCCGGCATTTTGCTGCTCAGTCTGTCATTCTGCCAAATAAGGCCGGATACCCGGGTTCTGGCTACTTATTAATACTTGCAATTCCTCAGGTTACCGATATAAGATAAACTTGTATAACATGGCGTATATGAATATAGCATGTCAATATTTTGACAAATTTCAATTGCTGATTAAGTTTGTGAGTAATCCTGTTCAATAAATTATGATTATTAAACTTTATGAATACTGTTAAGTATGATAGCTAATAAAAATGATATTTTTTGTGACAGCATATATTTTTATCTTTAATGCAAGTTTAATCTAATTTTAATGTAAACGGATTACTTTATCAAACAATATCAGATTAGTTCAATAACAATTTAAATGAAGAAAATATTTCTTTGCTTTTTTTTAGAATAGCAAAGAATCTATTTGAAAATTTCTTCGATTTGGTTAATTAATATTTTTTCATTTGAACTAACTTTCATGTGAAATAATTTTCATGGTAAACTTTCTTCATAAAATTTTCCAATGTCTACAGGGATATTTAGGATTTTGTTTTGCAAAACTCTCTTTGCAGAATTTCAATCAGAACAAAAGTCAGTTTATTTCTTAAAATTCAATTTCATACTCTACTTAATTTTTCCATATAAATAAAGAAGAACATGTAGATTTTTTAAAAGATCTAATTTGTTCCTGCGCTTTCAACATCTCAAAGTAAGAAGTCCTTTGATAGAAGAATGTAATAAGTAGTTAAAGAAATTTAATTACTGTATCTAAGCTGGGGAATTGTTCTTGGTACGAAATTAACTTTTAAAGACCTTGAGATCCTCTCAAGTAGATTAGATAGCATTGTTTGTGTAGTTACAATTTTTTTTAAAGCTTTTCTAGAATGTCGTTTTACATATCAAGATTAATAACCCAAATTATCTCTGTTTATAAGTAACGCAGAAATATTTAGTGCAATTAAATTAATTAGATTTTCTAGAAAAGAATCAAGGTTTATTTGGTAATGAATCAGAAGTCATGTATGGTAAATTTTATATTTCATCAAGAAGGAGCCATAGATAATTAAATCTGCAAAGGACAAGTCATAAAATTATTTATAATTTAAATAAATAATTTGTCAAGGAATGAAAATTTCTTAGTTTCGAATCGGTGTCTTATTTTCAAAATTATTTTAGTTTGAAAATTTTCACTTACATTTATTCTTAATGATTTATCGGATTGTTTAAATGTCTCAAATCAGCAACGATTTGAATACAAAAACAACTTTTTAATAATTTTTTTAAACTTTTTTTCCAGTGGAATTTGTTTGATGATTTATGAAAGATGTCATTATAAATATATTATATAATTCAAATTCAAAAGACGTAACCATCTAAGTTGAAATGAGTTCATGCGCTTTATTTGTAAGAAATATATCCAACTTATTCTTTATGCTTTCTGTGTAAAGAATAACAATTAAGGATGAGTTTAAAGTAAAAGTAGGTGTGGAAAAATGCAAAAGTTTACAGAGACTTGAGATATAAATACCTGCAAATTTATATTGTTACATACGATTACGTATTTTAACAGACTGTTTAAACGTTTTGGTAAAGAATTTAGTTTATAATTATTTTTAAACATTTTTCTCTTTTTTTTTGTACAAAGAAAAAGATTATTTTTCAATAGTGTTATGGATTTAAATGTAACTTGAAATCATGAAATTCAATTTTGTAAGTTCCCTTTTGTGTGAAATTCTGCTTGCTTTATATTATAAAAAACTTTACACTTTTTAAAGAATAAATTAAAGTTATGATAAAATCTCTAGATAAATAATCTAATTACCAATATTTGACAAATTTATACATCACGGGTACTTGTCTGGTTTTGTTTGTTTTTTATGATGAATGGTTATTTTTAACAGTTGCATTTTTTGATAGATTTCTAAATTTTTAAAATTATTTCTAAATTTTTTTAATTATTTCTAAATTTTTTTAATTATTTCTAAATTTTTTTAAAGATAATGATTATTGTTTTTTAATAAATGTAAATAAATTAACTTTTTTTCTATCAAATAAAATGACAAAATATCAATAGAATCAGGAAAGCAGGAAATATTCCCATTTGGTGGAAATATCGTTCATTAGTATCTCAATGAAAGTACCTGTAAGGCATTTTCTGAATATGTTTTTATACAAATAAACAAGTTTATAGTCTGTAAACAGATGTCGTGGGCCTCCTAGTGAAAGCAAGACATCCTTTTTTATCTTTTCTTTTCCATAGTAAAAGAGGTTCTCTTTTAATTTTGATTTTGTGCACCTAATTCTTCCTCAAACACCATACGATGCTGACAATTTGTTGTAACGAAAGTTCCGTAAGCATGACTGATAACCAAGAATTTTCATATAATTATGCAAATTGTTAAATAGAATGCTCTCTCAAACGGCTAAACTAATTTAATTGAAAATAATGAGGTTCCCACAAAAATTCCTTATGAAGATAAAAAAGCTTTTTCCATGTTTATAATTTAAATAAAGAATTTTAACTAGAAACAAAAGTATAGAACAAGTAAAATTAATTTAAATAACAAATACTTTTACTAATGTTTTAAATATCTTTCATAGAATCTAGGCAATTGGGGTTATTATGGAAAAATCCATTTATTTCTCGAATTCACTACCATATTTCGACGCTATTCTTGAAATTTATTAAGTTTCTGGTTTTTATATCTAATTTATATTTAAATCTTTTATGGATTTATATTCATTATAAAATCTATTTCTTATATCCTAGAAATCTATCTATTTTTCAATCATACCAAGACTTTATTCTCAAAATTTATGTAGTTTCTGATTTAAAGTTCATATTTATATCTTTTATGTAATGTAAACAATTAGAAGTGTTATAGAGTGTAGTCTGGGAATCATTATTTCTCAAATTCACAATGATATTGCGGCGTTATTTTCAGATAAAAGATTTAATTAAATCAACAGATAATTTTTAAAGATATTAAAAAAAAACTTCAACTTCAAGAATTCACAAATATATGAAATTTCCTAACTTTATTTTGTTAGTAATACGCTAATGAATATATTATGAAATTCTAGGAACATGTCAAATTAAAAGACAGTATTCGAAATTCTGCATCTCTGGAGTTTCATTTTATTTTATGAGAGCAATAAATTATTATTCCGATAGAAAATATATATCACAATAATTATTTCTTTAATAAATTAATTTTGTTATACACGAAACTTTTGACTCAGTAAATCGGAATATTCATTTTATTTTCATTTAAAATATTTAATCATCATCATCTTTTTTCTTGAAAATAGAAAGTTCTTTTCTCAGAACACTTTTCAAGTATTCGTCCTATCATCTAATACAAAGCTGCTTCCTTTAATTTTAATTTTTTTACCACGTTTTATGCTCGAATTGTTTTTGCTGCTTGCATAAAGTAAAACGATATTAAAATCAACAAAATTTAACATTCTTAACAACCTGCCTTCTTATTTTATGTAAAAAATAAAGAACGCATACCGTAAACACTGATTCAATACATCTTTTGATATGGTAATTGAGTTCTTTTAGAATTTGCCTTCTCTTTTTAATTTCTTTTCTGCTTTGCCACATTTTTTTATTTCTTGTTTTTCTGTCTATTCAGAATTTTTCTTACACAATCAACAGTTTTAGAAGAGTGTGTAGAATATATTTATTGGTATTTGAATTTCAACTAGAATTCCAAACCAGTGTATAAAATTCATTCTTATTCAGTGCGATAAAACTCATGAAATAAATTTGGAACTAAATATTCTAATAAGATACTCAGCAGCATAATAAAAATAGCGAAAATGTATGCATCTTAAATCAGATATCCCATAATTTAGAAATTTCGTAACAATTCAGATTAATGCCTTGTTTGAACTTATCCAATGTGTATTTTAGAACTGAATCAGTTATTTTGTTTCCGTGACAGGTGGGGAAGTATTTCTTTCAAATTTCTGCCGTCCTTCTCAGATTTGTAACTAATATTTCAAAAAAGACATTTAATTCTGAGAAAACGCTTTAAGAAATGATTTTTTTCTTTTCTTCTGAAAACAATGCGGGCCGCGGTGGCCTGGTGGTAAGGTCTCGGCTTCGGAACCAAAGGGTTTGAGGTTCGAGACTCGATTCCACCGAAGAACCGTCGAGTGAGGGGGTCTCTGGAAAAATAAATCTGTCAGGCCAAACGTCCTCCCGTTGTGTGGTGTGGTGTGAAGAAGGGGGTGCCAGTTCAGGTGTCATCCTCGTCATCTGCTCTTGGTTCAAAATTACGAGTTCCGTCCCAAAATAGCCCTCGTGTTGCTTTAAACGGGACGTTAATATAACTAAACTAGACAAACTAAACTGAAAACGATGCAAATGATAAATAAATCCATAAAAGAAAAATTTACAAATTGCATTGCCATCCATTGGTTTCATTGAGAACTAAACTCCATTATTTATCATTTCTAGTAAATCATTAAAAGAATACCGACTGTCCATAAAAAAGCTTTTAAATTCATGGTTCCGAAAGGAAAATACAACCAATTGAAGAGCTATATGCCTCAATCCCATCTACGGCGGAATTATCAATGAAATCGAACCTTAATTCTTCAATGTTGAAATTCTACAGCCGAATATCATTCTTGGTTAATTCTAAGGGCAGCGAAATGGAATTTTTTAAATAATGCCAAATGCAGTTAAATTTCTGAATTAAAATACAATTTCAAAATACTACGATGTTTTTTTCTTATTAATATTTGAATTTAAAAAGTACATGCAATTAATCTTACTTATTTAACCTTCTAAATATAGTAAAACTGTCGTTTTTCATTATTGATAACATCATCAACATCAATTGCTTACATCATTAAAATATCACTTGACAAAATCTCTTTATTGGCCTTTGATGTTTTTAAAAATACCGGACTTTTATCAATTTCTCTTCGCAATTTGAAATCATTAATACCAATAGAGATAAAAAAAAACTGGCCCTCTTAACTGTTCTGTACTTATTAGGTAGCAAGTTTAAAATTTTTATGGAAGGTGCTTTGCTAAGAAGAAAAAAATGATCATAATACCATAATTTATTTTTCTTTTAAACGCAATTGTTCTAGGACCATGAAATAATTAAAAATAGATTTATGTCTGTTATTTTTGTCTGTCTTTTTTATGCCTGTTATTTCAAATGCAATGACTTATTTTAGAATATGCTCATATGCTCATTTTCATGTTTTACTTTACAAAAAAAAAGATGTTTTTGCGTCATTTTATACAAATATTACAGCATGCGCGTTTTTATTTTTTTCAAACACAATTGCTTTCTTTTATTGCAGTGAGCCCGGTGGAAATTGCCTTTCAATAAATTTTTCAACTCATTATCATATAATCCAGTGTTTCTCAACCTTTTAGTATTCACGACCCAATTTTCAATCATAATTTTCATCGCGCCCCCACTTCCCCACCGCATACAATAAAATGAATACAATAATAATGTATTTTGAGTATTTTGGCGCTAAATTTACACTACAACCTTAATTTCAAACTTTACAAATTACCAAGAATAAGGAAGTTTATTGACATTTTGCAACACCGATCCTCAACATTGAAAACACAAGAATCCTATGCCTTTTTAGTGCTCTTTTATTGCGCCATGTCGGGCATTCTCACGGTTTCGCGAGATTTTGGTTTGTCTGCAATTTGTCTATTCATCTTAAAAGTTAAGTTAGGAGCGTGCGCAGATGTGAACAAATGTTTTCTCATAGGGTGAAGGAGAAAGTTCTATGACGCCAATTTCAATTCCAGACAATCTCATTCGAGTCGATCCTTCTATCGCTATTGAATCTATTCTGAATGTGCATGTTATATATATTTTCGTGTAATTGCAATTCACCGCATTAAATATTCACGGCAGCAGACTTATGCAGAATCATGGATAAATTTTTAAGCGGGCGTAAGCGAGCATTAGACGATAGACCAGCATCAACAAGTACACAGACGAGCGTGATTCCGAAAATAAAATCAAGAAAATATTTTCAAGAATACTTAAATTTTGAGTTCACAAGTACTGAAGTAAATGAAGAAGAAAGGCCCCTGTGTATCATTTGCTCAAAAATGTTGGCGGCAGACAACATGAAACCTAATAAACTTAAACGACATTTGGAAACGCTTCATAGTGAGTACGTAAATAAACCCAGAGAATTCTTCGAATTAAAATTAAAATCATATGAAAAGCAAAAATTATTGTTGAAAAAAACTTTTTCTGTGAATGAAAAAGCTTTAATTGCCTCTTACAAATTTTCATATTAAATAGCCAGATGTAAAACATCTCACACCATTGGTGAAGAGCTTATTTTGCCAGCTGCAATTGAGATTGTAGAAATTATGTTTGCAGATAATTTTGCAAAACAATTGCAGTCAATACCTCTTTCAAATGATACTGTTGCCTATCGAATTGCTGATATAGCTGAAGGTGTAGAGTGTCAGCTTTAGTCGAAGTTACGTGACAAATTTTTTTCAATACAACTCGATGAGGCAACAGATAGTAATAAAGATCCTCATTTCATTGCCTATGTTAGATTTTGTGATGATTTGTGAGTAGTAGAAGAATTACTTTTCAGCGAACCAATAGAATTCAAAGCAACAGCATTCACATTATTTGCTAGCTTAAATGATTTTATGAACGAGGCAAACATAAAATGGAAAAATTGCGTCGGAATATGCGCCGATTGTGCTCGTTCTATGTCCAGAAGATTCCAAAGTATTCAAGCACTTGTGAAACAAAAATCACCAGAGTGCGTCTGTTCACATTGCATGATCCACAGAGAAGCTTTGGCTTCCAAAGAAATGAGTCCTGGTTTGAATATTGTGTTAACTACGGTTGTAACCGTAGTAAATTATATAAAAATGAGACCTCTGAAATCAAGAATCTTTTCCGAACTTTGTAAAGACATATGTGCAGTACATTCAGCGTTACTATTTTATTGCGATTCAAGATGGTTATCACGGGGGAAATTTTTGTAATGTGTTAATGAATTAAGAGAAGAAATCGCTATTTTCCTAGAAGAGGAAAACAGACCGAAAGCTGAGAATTTCTGCGATAGTTTATTTGTAATGAAATTGAGCTACATGGTCGACATATTCGAGAAATTAAATAACTTGAATTTTCAACTGCAAGGAGCAAATACACATATATTGGATACGAGTGATAAAGTTAATGCTTTTTGTAGGAAATTGAAATTGTGGATCAGAAATTTAAAGTAATAAAACTTAACAATGTTTGTAAATTTGAAGGATTGCATTAAAACTTACAAGGCTGAAGAACAACATGTAAAAGTTGTTTTTGTAAACATTGACAATCATTTAGCGATGCTAGCAAAGAATTTTAAAAAGAACTTTCTTGCTGACGACAAACTGATAACAAGTTGCAAGCGGGTGAGGGATCCATTTCAAAATGCTCCCGAAGGACTCTCAATTGATGAGGAAGAAACCTTCATAGACTTCACGGCAAGCGGGGAAACCAAAAGACAATTTAGTGATAAATCACTCTTTGAATTTTAAGCAGGAGTGGATGATGAGTTTTCTGCACTAAAAACAAAGGCATTTCGCTTTCTACTACCATTTTCAACATCTTACCTTTGTGAAATGGATTTTATGTGGTGGCTTCTTTGAAGACAAAATATAGATCTCAACTAAATATAGAAAAAGAACTGAGAGTGTATTTCTAATATTAAAACCTCCTTCGAAAAACTTTGCTCTGCAAGACAGGCTCAAGGAAGTCAATAATAATTATTAAATTTGTTTTTAATTTAGTGAGTTGTTTTAATTTAATAAGTTAATAATTAAATATGTCGAAATGTATTTTGTTTTTTGTATGTGTGTTCTTTCCTTTCAATCAATCAATTTTTTTTAAATAACATTTTCTCTTGGATATGTTCGCGCCCCCCCACTAGAGTTCTCGCGCCCCCCTAGGGGGGCCCGCCCCACAGGTTGAGAATCACTGATATAATCTAAGATATTCTGTATATTTTTTATGATATACTGTTCACTTTAACTTGTGCATATGTAGGAGTTTCAAACACACCTCAGTTTATTTTCAGTATTCAAAGGCAAATAAAAGTGTTATGAATCAAAAATTACTTTTGAATATTTTTAATGTCATTGACAGTTTAATTTCTAGTCTATCCTATTACAGGCCAAAGTTTCTTAAACAAACTAAACGACATTTTATTCCTCTTTTTAATAAACCGTTTTTCATAAGTTCCTTTTTTAAAAATCAAAATCTTTATATTGTTAGTATTTAATTAGTATCTAATTTACATAATTTTTAAATAGAATAATGTGAAATAGATCACTTTTAATTGTTAATGTTTGAGAAAAATTTCAAAAGCTTTTAATAAAATCTTCAATTGTTTTTAAAAATGAAATGCGATGGTCAAATCTTATTAAATATTTTTTGATATAAAACTGTACGTAAATAATGAACTGTAAAATGCATCAAAGTGTCACTATAATTTGTATTCTTTAGAAAATTATCCCATATTTTATACTTTAGATAGATCTTTTTTATTTGCATTCCATATTTTTGATAAAAGTAAAAAACAACAATATTCTTCTTAAGTTCTAAGAGTCTTTTAAATAAATATTGAGTGTCAAATTACGTAAGAATAAATTTAAATATAAACTTAAGATATAAACTTAAGTATAAAGTTAAGATATAAACTTAAGTATAAAGTTAAGATATAAACTTTAAATATAAACTTAAGACTGTGATGTTATAAAAATAAATGTAACTTTAGAAAGGATTATATTGTGAAAAAAATATAGTTGGTATCAAATTTTGGAATATAATAATACTTAATTAAATAGAATTGACAGAAAAAGGAAAGAGAATAATAAAAAAATTAAATTAAGAAATATATTTATTAAAATTTGGATATTAAGCATTTCCTATCTGTTACGGTTCAAAAAGTGTTTAAGACCAATGCAAAAAATACAGGTAAATTAGTTCTGATATTTTGCATTTCTATTAATTGATTAACTTAATCATATTTAAATTGATATCAAAATTCCATCTTATTTAAATTACAAATATTACGTTCTTTCATCGAAAAAATTCCAACTGTAATATTCCTATTTGAACATCATGATTCATAAACAAAGGAAACGAGTGGAACAGCGTTACAACATTTGTGTATTCATTTTGAACAAACATTTTTTTAAAGCCTATGATGCATTTTTACGTAATAAATACAAATACACAATGAACAACATAAACGAAACTTGTTGCGTTAGATCTCAAAGAGATCTACATCTAAACCGAATAAAATTCCATATAAAAATTCTTTTGCTTTCAATCATGTGATATTGTTTTAGTTTGGAGTTTTTGAAGTCTCAAAATATGCAGGCAGAAAATAAAGGGCATGTTATCACCGGATGGTAAACAAAAGAGAAAATTGGAATCAAAGCAAAACAGCAAAGAAAGTATTGAAAGTTAACACAGATATAATTTTTACCATAGTAATTCCAATAGTATACATATATATTTAAAATTTTCCTTTTACATTTTTAAAGCTAACAAAAAGAGAGAGAAAAAGATCGCTTTTCTTAAATTTGACAATTGCACAATATTTAGGTGATCATTCCAAATTAGTTTACACACACACACACACACACACACACACACACACACACACACACACAAAAGCATCGAGAAAACGGATGAATGGGACAGATATTGAAATTATCAAAAACCATCGCTTTTCTTAATGTTAGTGATTTCAAACTATTAATTATGTGAGAAAATGATGTTGTTTTCCTCTTATATTGATGCCACGTGATTTAATAAGATAATAATGTTCTAACATGATAAATTGAAATTTTCCATAGCATATTTTATTTTTTAATGTATTTTTAAGCTTTACACAAATCATACATTAATTCATAATATCTTAATTTAAGATTTTAAACAAAATAGACTTAATCCAGTTTCCCATTCTACCACACTAATTTCGAATAAAAACGGCGTGAATAATTTCATAATTATTAATATTTTGAATGAGAAATGCAATTCTCAAAATAAAGGAACTGTTTAATTGTATTCAATTAATTGTATTTTTAATTGTATTCAAAAACATTGTTGTTTGTTTTTTATAAAAAGTTTCTGAATATTTATTTGCAAAGTAAATTTCCTAAAGCGATGGGAAAAAAATAATGAAATATTTAATTCCATACTTGTTCCAGATTTTTTTTTAAATTTTTCGTTGAAAATTTATTCCACTTTTTTATCCAGTATGTAAAAATGTATTTTCAATATTTCTACTGTTTTACACCCACAAGAGAATTTACTCGTGTCTCCCCAAATTTTTCATTTTGTGTTTGCTTTGAAGCAAAATAACACCGTTTTCCCATGTTTATTTTGACAGTTCAAATCTTAGGAAAGAAGGCATAACATTATTTTCAATTTAGAAAAGAGAAGAAATAGTTTCTGCCTCCAGTAGTTGCCACAAAAAATCTTACTATGAAAGTCCCGAATGTTTGAAGACGGAGGATTAAAAAGAAAAATCGTTTGCGATGTTTTCTTTCAGGTTAAAGGAAAGATAAAAATTGGAATTTGCTTTTTGACTGAAGCTACAGTGGAAGCATTGAGGTGATATGAAAAATATCGTTTTCCAAAATCTGTCAACACGGCAAAACTTTTCGCAAGAAGGAAAGGAAAAAGTAGAAAGTGAAATAAATGTATAGTAAGGGGTTCGAACAATTTAGTATTCTCTTTATTACAAAGTTTTAAGACATATTTAACAATTTCATGCAAATATTCTAAGCAATGAATTAATTATGCTTTGAAACATTTATGATAAATAACTTTAATTCGAAGCAAAAAATCATTAAATAACTGTTAGCCATTGATATAGTAATTTTCGTTTCAATCTGTGAATATAAATGTTTATGTGTGCTTTAAAGATTTTGAATTTGTATAATATGAAGCTTCAATATAAGGCTATATCTATTATAATTCAGTTTCAAAATCTCATATTATAAGTTACCAATTTATGAAAATATTTCTCTCTTTTATTCTTACAAATCTTAATTTTAAATCTTTTGTACATTCTGGTTCGTACATATGATTAATAGCTTGTGCATTGAAATATTGTAAACATTATCGCAGCATTTCTTAAGCCTTCTTTTTCAAATGAAAAAAAAAAACATAACTGCTTATCGTTGTACGTTTTTTTAAATACTTTATTTTAAATGTAAAATAATTTTTGAAAAACTATGTGTATTTCTAGTGCTGGAATGAAGCGAACGAACTATATATAAATATCCGTATGATTCCGGCACTATTCCTCCCTCGAACTACCTGCGTTATGTGTACCTGCTGAGTGCGTAATGCATGTGTTCTCTTTTTTTTTTCTTTGTATAATAAATGTGTCTTCTTCCAAAAGTAGAACCATAAACATGATTAGATTTCTAATTGATCCGTGAGAGCTGCTTCAATTAGAGTAACTTTATTATTTCTTAGAATACCATTTAATACAGCTCGCACTTTATCCATAACTTGTTTTTCATCCCCCTCTCAATATTTTAAACCCTTTTTTGCATTCATACTGTATATTACTATGCTCATTCATTCAGTTTCTTGTACTCAAGAGATTCATTCTGGTATTTATCATCACTTGCTATGTTGTATTTTCATGTATATTTTCCTTTTTCTGTTTCTTTCAAATTCATTGTTGTGTAACTTTTTTTGTAAATAAAGTCCACCTACATCTATATCAGACCGGAAAGGGGCCACATGAGCTCTAGGAACGGAGGTGTGGTGTGGTGCGAAATGTTAAATGTATAATAAATGTGCTGTCCTCAAGACCATGTTGAAATTTATTGAAAAGTAACAACATCTAGAAATAAGCAATCTTTATTAGCAACAGTTCAGTATGCTAGGAAATTCATTTCAGTCAGGGTTGCTTATCAAGGAAAATAATAAGTGCAAAGCTGAAATCAGCGTTAACCTTTAATTAGGGTGGTGAAAACTTATGACATAGTTGAGGAGGTTAGGTCTAGGAGACAGCATTTTCTTTGTACACATATTAAATTTTCTAATCAAAGTATTAGTATGAAAATTTGTAACTTTATTCTGTATAAATTTTTCTTGATATATAAATGTGTTTTTGAATTTTTAAAAAATATGTTATCATTCAAAAAAGTTTGCTTTGGAACATAAATTTTATTTTCAAATTATATGTCAAAACAAATAATATTTTTGAAAAAAAAAAACATATTACTTTTTAAATCACATCTATTTTTCCAGTATACAAAGGTATACGGAGAACAATATAAGAAGAATTTCAAGAATTATATAAAAAAATATTTCTTGAAATTGACTTTTTTTATTTACATCATCGCTTTCAAAAGGAATTTAAAAACACAGGTTAAGTACAAGTACAAAAAACAGTCTGTATATTCTATAAGTATTTCTTTTGATATATTAATATATTTTAGAAATTTCCTAAACTTTATCACCAGAAAAATTAATTGTATTAGAACATATAAATCGAAATCAACCGAATGAGAACTTTTATCAAAAAAAATTTCAGTACAGTTGTCCGTATCACTAAAATCACTTTCTGTTTTATTTAAAAGTTGCTGGAACTCTGCTTTATAAAGATGATCAGTAGCTTGGGTGATACTTCGAAAACAGAGATTTAGAGCCATCTGCTAAATCTTGTATAAAACTGGAAAAAAGATTCGGTCTCACAGACGTTGTGTTAAGAAATAGCTGAAATATTTTGAAAAGCATCCGCTGAAACCGGCTGAAAAAGGGCATTTGTAGTGAAGGTCACGAAGCAGGAAGCTACAGGTTCAATCCACGTAAAAATAGAATAGAGAAGATCGAAAGTCCAGCTTCAGGAGTTCAACAGACCGCGTCTAACTAGTTTAAGGTTGGGGGAAAATTATTCTATAATTATTTTTCTGATAATCATGACAAATATTGCTGCTATTTGCATGCTACTGTTTATTTAAATTTCCTGATTGAATTTATTTTGGTATTTTTTATTGTTCTGTGCTTTTTCTTACTTATGATACTTGTGTAGTACAATAAAATACAAGAAAGGAAACTGTGAGCTGATGTATGACTTATTTGTTAATATTTTGTTGATGTTCATTAATGCTCTAATACCCCTTATTGAATAACTACGAATTTGTAGATCTAATTTACTTGAGTTATATTTACTTCATATTTTCAAGCAGTATGAAAAAGAAATTCACAATTTTTAACAATTGTCAGATGACGAGAACGATTATAGAATATAGAAGATAGACGAATATAGAAGATTTAACATGAATCATTGAAGTTCGATGAACAATTGCTTTTTTATTTAGCTGTAAATTTTGTTAAAAATAATTATTTGAATTAATTCAATAAATAAATATTACGTAAGATAACTTAACAGCTCTTGAAGGCAATTTAAAGGAACATAAATAATACTTTTTGTAAAGCAAAAATATAAATATTTCTAACTTATTGGAACTTATAAAATTCATTATTCATTTTGAAATTTCTTTTTAAGGTTTTCTCGAAGGTCAAAAAGGTTATAAAGCAGAAACGTTTTTTATAAGATTATTAAAAAAATTCACAGACTATAAAAATATTTTGAAAATTCAGCATGCTTATTTTATTAAAATATTTTTTGATGAAAGACTCTAAATTTTCATAAACCATGAACTATTTACGGGTAATTTATTATTATTTTAAAAGGTTCTAAAAATACTGATACTAAGCAAACTTTTTATTTCTATAAAAACTATTGTTTACATTTATTTTCAAAATGAATTCTTTTAAATACCATTGAGATGAATACAGTTATGTAAATAATTTATAAATAACATTCGTAACATCGTTTACATAAAAACACATTGATATAGTTTATATAAAAGTATTCTGATATAGTTCATATAAAAGTATTCTGATATAGTTCATATAAAAGTATATTGATACAGTTTATATAAAAGTATTCTGATATAGTTCATATAAAAGTATATTGATATAGTTTATATAAAAGTACATTAGTATAGTTAAATAAGCATTGATAACTATAGTTTATATAAAAATAAACTTACAATTAAACTACAATAAAAATAAGATACATATTTTCATAACAGTTTTCCATCATAAATTGAGATTCAAGAATCTCTCTTGCTGATAAAATTAGTTTGCAGAAAATCCTTAGACGCGGAGGGAATGCATATTAATACATTTAATTTTATATTATAATGCCTAATTCAAATACGCTTTAGGAATAGAAGATTTAAAAATCTGAAACAAAGCAAATTTATTCAAAAGGAAAATACCTTCAGAATAATATTTAGTTTAAAAGAACAATAAGTACAAAACTCAACAATGATATCTATAAGCATGCTTTAAAGCCATTTTCTCTATTCAAATTTCAATTCTTTGAATTTTCTGACATATTTAAAATTTTGATTAAAATAATATGTCAGAGCTTCTCTCTATAAATAGTTTTCATGCACATACTGCGAATTAAATTATTTCGTTTTCGATAATTCTATACAGAACTTTGTTTGTGTATATTTTTCAACTCTTTGAAATGCAAATTTTAAATTTATGTAGAAGGCTTCCGGGCATATTACAAACTTAGCACCATTTTACGAAAATTAAATTCAGCTATATTCTTAGTCTTCTAAATAAGCATTTAAGATGCCTCATTTACGACTATTAAATGCTTAATATTTTATAACAAACATTTACCCATTTATAAATGTTAATAGATAAACATTTATCTATTAACTAAAATTACCCATGTTAATAGATATTTCTACAAAATTTAAATAGTTTTTTTAACTATAATTTAATTAACTTGTATAGAAATAGATAATTGAACTGTAATTGCTTGAAACTATTTTCAAAAATAATATTTTTTCATTTGAGAAACTTTTATTTATATTTAGTTATTTCTTGTTTGCTGAAATGGAATTTTATGTTCGATTTTCTTTCTAGTTTCGTCATGTGCTGATTTTTAACACCATTACGTATTTGTGTATGCCGGATGGCATGAAATTATTTTAGTACTTTAAGATTTTCAATTACAAGTTAACTATCTTTAAAATAAAATTTTATTTTCTGATCTGTGGCGACATCTAGTTGTAAAATTGAAACATTAAATCAAAATAAAGAAAAAGATTTTATTGCATTATATCATTTATATAAATTCCTACTTTTTAGTTTTATTTAATCTACTTTTATTGTAATTATTGTATTATATTCTAATATTTCTGTAGTGTAATTTATTCCACTATTTATATAAATTTTTATTTTTTATTCTTTAATATGCAATATATGATTATAAATGTTATAGAATATTAAAACTAAACGTTCTTAAAATTCCCTTCTAGATTACGCTTACTTGTTTCGTATAACAACATAATTGCTGTAATCGATTAATTGATATTTATATTCTAAAAACATAATTTATATTTTCTCATCAACAATACATAAGTGAAAACGATTTTAAAATTCTAGAATATCACAAAGTGTGAGAAAATTGATTACAAAATTCATCTTTAGAAACATGAAACATAATTTTTTTTAAATCGTTTTTACAAAAACATGAAATATAATTTTTTTAAATCGTTTTTACAAAAACATGAAACATAATTTTCTGAAAACGTTCTTTTCCTCTCTTTCTAATAATCAGTATCCTAACGTGATGTTTTTACAAATACATTTACTGTCATGAAAGTTTTATGCCTCTCGTGAGTCCAGATGAAATACCAGGGGACATGCGTGTCTATTGCATATATTTTATTTTTCTGCTTAAGCTTGTGATTCTTGAGTAGGCGGGTACAAACGTAATAATGGCTAACCAAACAAATGAACTTAATGATTCTGCTGTCATAATCCGAAAGCTACACACCCATGTGGAAGATTTAAGCATGTTTGGTATTAGGTTTTAAAAAATGTATGCAATTCTTGCAAAGTTTATAAGTAAAATTTTTAAATATATATGCTTTGTATATTATTATTTAAATATATATATTTACTAAAAAATAAAAAGTTTTATTTCTTAATATAACAGAAAGCAGGTTTCTTTTTTAGTAGGCAGAATTAAAGTAAATTATTTTGATGAACTAATATTAACTTACATATTTTGAAACCATTAAAACACCATCAGCTTAAAAGCGTTTCTAATATATCCATTAACAAAGGCAGTCGAAAATATTTAGTATCTTAAAGTATATACTGATTGTTCAAATATTTTTATTTTATTTGACAAAATGAAATAGAATTAGAAAAATTAAATTAATTTTCCTATTCATTTACATTTTTTAAAATTCATTTTCATCCATTTTTTTTCTTATCTGATAGAAGTATAACATTTTATTAAAACTTAAGTTATTTGAAGACGGTATACTATTTTTTATTCATTTAAAGTTTTATAATAAAATAATAGATTAACTTAATAAAAAGGATTTCAAACCTCTAATTCCCCTTAATGGTTAACATTGATTTCAAGAGCCTATATTGCTTTTGATGATGAAACAAAATAAAAGTAAACAATTTAATTTAATATATTAAACTTTTCTGCGCTGTATTAGATACAGTGCTCAAATCAAATCATTTCAAATTTCTACACGAGTTTTAATCAATGTCAAATCATTTCTTATCATTTAAGGATCTATTAGCAAGTTTTAAAAAGTAGCAATTAAATGTTTTGTAATTTTCTTTTATATGAATAGAATATCGTAATTAAATTGCAGAAAAAGAGTTTCTTCAGTTAATAAGGTAAAAGCTTAATTCTGATGAATTTGAAGAATAATATTTTTAATACTTAAGATATCAAGCTTCGTACAGCAGTTGTTTTTTTAAATTTTGAAAATCGTATATTTGCGGTGAAAATACTTAGATATAAATCACTTACGAATATTCTTCAATCTTACCTCATTTCACATCCATCAACGCTATTTTACAAAATGTTCAGGTATCAGTAAGTTTGAAAAAGGCTGTAATAGTTAAGTAATAGTTTAATTTAAAAAATGCATTTTTTTTTCTAAAATACTGTTTTTTCAGGAAAAACTCTTACATAGATGAACTTACTAAGCAAAGCCTTGTTTAAGTATAAAATTTGATCTCAATCATTAGAGCAGTTTCCGATATACATGAGATAAATAAATTTATGCAAGAATTTCTCGTTTACTGGTACTCATCTTTATAAATTTCCGCAAAAAAGATTCATTATAAAATACTCTGTATAAAGAATCTTTGGATATTATACACATATAAAACAAAAAGTACCCCTATATTAATTCTTTTATTTCCTATTCTTAGTTAGTAATAATAAATAGAATTAATTCTTGATCCTTTTTTAGGTGAAATC
>JAPMOQ010050474.1:930287-1026529 GCA_026543055.1 Argiope trifasciata
AAATTATTTGCCCAAACGTTGAAAAGAGACGAGTAATAGAAAATTATGCTATAGTGAAGAATTTTTCTTGTTGCTTTAGTTTAGTTATATTAAAGTACCTTTAAAAGCAAAACAAGGACTGTTTTAGAAGGGGCCTAGTGAATTTTTAACCATGATCAGATGACTAGAAATTGTATTTGAGTTGTTTCTTCTTTTCTAAATTTTTGCATCACACCATACCTATGTTCTTATGGCAAGAATGCACTATATATAAGATCCCTCCCCCCTCCCTAAATTTTCTTCATAAGGTGTATTCAACTACCTGCATATTTTTAATCACATTAAACTGTTTAATGATTACTTTATTCGCCACAGCTGTTGTCTCATTTTTAATCTTTCAAAAAAAATTCTGTTTTATTTGCCATGAAAAATAAACAACTTTCTCATATTCTAAATCCTAATTCTTAAAAAAGAACAAAAATATATATACTTTACATAGATATTTTAAGAATACGCATTTAAGATGTATATACAGAGGGATGTGTAAGTACCCTTTTTCAGATAATTTAGTCATGAATCGAATTTCCACAATTCAAATGCACAAATTTTAGCGTTTAAATTAATTATTCAAAATTTAGTATCTATTGATTAAATGGATGTGGTCTAATATTATACATTATTTGCTAGACATTTCTAATAATGTTGACTGAAGGAGCTACGAGTTTTATATTACAAAGTTGGTTTGCTATATATAGTATATATAGCTATATACTTAATTGGCACTATTACTGATTTGGCAGATAAATAGGATTAATTAAAAGCGAGTGAAACGATTAAGCCAATTAGCAGTGGCTTATTTTGCATAAACCATTTCAGTCTCCAAAGCGAGAACCCAACTCTAATAATTTTACTAGGATTGTCTTAAAATGTTTAAAAGGAATTACGATCCGATAAATTCATTTTATTCAAATTTGAAATTAATTTATTTATTTCTATGTATAATGCAATTAATATAATTATCAATATATTCATTTTATTACATTTTCTTTATTGTTTTTAATAGTTTTCTCTACGTATATAGTTTTTTAAAGGTCCTGATTATAACTAATGAATACACAGCAGCAGAAGATCATAAAATTGCCCGGAAAAATTCCTTGAATATATATAATTCTATATGATAGGTGTAGATGCATTAAAAGGAAGAAACGAACATTTGCATATTGATAACTACTATACAATTTTGCGTAATTGTGAAAGTATAACATACTTTCCGACTTTGACTAACCAACCGAAAATTTTTAAAGCTTATCTAATTCCAGTTTTAGTTACTTTTCTACATTATCAATTATAATGAATGTATGAGTGAAGATGATTCCTGTCTAACCGGCAGTACGTTGGTTACTCTTTTGTAATGGACAATTAAGAGAAGATTACACGTATTTATAAAAATCAATGTCTAATAAGCTAGAAAAATATGTGCTGCATTTAAAATAATTCCTTTCATTTTTTAGTCATTAATAGGTATCTGATCACTTTTTCATCAATATCGTTTATTTCATGATCAATTGGTCTTGATCAGCAACACGACGCCTGTGCATCTTAAAGGGTATAAAACTCTGAATTTACAATTCTTTATTGAATTTTTTTACTCCAGACTATGGGCGGTAATTAAGGGTATGCATTATAGTTCATTTGGCTAAAATGAAATATTTAAATCAAATATTAAACCACGTAATTCGGGAATCAAGATACAAAAATGAAAATTTCATTGAAAAAGTAGTAACGCCCACAAATATAAAAATAATATCAGAAAGTTCTAAATACAAAGGATATAGTATACTATACTGCAACGTCAAACAACTTAAAATTTCTGAAACACAAATTGAATCCATATGTGAAAAGCATATATACAAGGCAGATTTAGAATGACAAAAACATGAAAAAAAGGGCCACTAGAAATATAAATTAAAATTAGAGCAGAAACGTACAAATATTTTAACTATTGTAATTCTGCATGAACAACATCTAAAAACTGTACCAAAATAATTACATAAATGAAATATCAAGTAAAAGAAGTAAGAATTTCATCCTCGATATTCTACAAATCTTTTCCTCATCCTTAGTGAAGCCTCATTCATATTAACAATTGGTGTTATCAGATCATCAAATTTATCATTCATTATTCTTCATTATTTTTTCTATTTCTCTTAATTTTAAATCTGGAAATTATTTTGCCTTTTTATTTGTACAATTTCTTCATTTAAAAAATTATTGCTAGGACAATTGTTGGCAATATCAGTGTTCTGTAGAATACTGGCTATGATTGGAATTCAAACTTTGAGCAAATCACAAGGAAATAATTTAAAAATTACTGTTATTTATTGTAATAACAATACATCGTCTTTAAACAAGGGTATTTTGAAAATAACTTGTAGCCAAACTTTTTTTTTGTATCGGTACTATTTTTCAGATTTATTTTTCAAAATTATTGAGATGAAAATTACTGATCATGCCAATGTGTCCAGCAATTATCGATAGAATGTCGTGTATGAATGGAATTCAAATTTTGAACAAATCATATGGAAGTAGTTAAGCTAGTCATGATATCTATTGTAATAGCAATACATCGTCTTCCAGCAAAGTTATTTTGTAAAGGACATGCCACCAATCGCTTTTGTACTTGCTCTGTTCTTTCAGTACCATTTTTCAAAATTGTGAGTATGATAATGGTTGACTATACCAAGGTATTCAATTGATGATCTGTAGAATACCGTTTATGAACAGAATTTAAAAGTTTAGATAAATCATATTGAAATAATCCAGATAGTCACGATATTTATTGTAATAATAATGCACTATCTTATAGCCAAGTTCTTTTCATTTTGTGTGGAAATAACTGAACATCTTCTCTGACAAGAAGAAATTTAATGAATCGTTATTCAAGTTCTAAATGTCATGATAAAGTCTCATTTTAGGCCAACAAACTTCAATTATCTTTAAACGAATAAGGACAATTGTTGGAAGAAGTGGTTAAGTAATGTGTTCTAATATTAGAAAAGCAATGTATTCTCTACGGATCTTAGACATCTTTAAGGGAATACATATCCTTTGGGAATACCGTAATGGGTTTACGAGGTTCATTGTTCTATGATAGCTGCAGAATATTTCTAGAGGGAATAAATGACAGCTCGTAAATATTCTTTGGAAATGACTGATAAGAAGGGGAAATTAATGGCTCCGTCTTCTCATATTGGAAAATAATTCATTTGCAAGATTTATGAGAGAAATTTTAATCAATTTAATAACATTGCTAAAGACTAGATCATTCGGAAAACTGTAACATATTTGATGAAGTATTAATGATGTGAAAATAGTTTCCTTTTGCTACAGAGAAATGGGCGAGATGATTATATCGTAATAAATTTTGATTTTTGTTGTACATAAATAATACCAGATATAAATGTCAGATGGTGAAAAAAATACAAAACCTAGTTAAGTTTTTTTCTCTTTTTACGTAGTATGAAGAAAGTATAGCAATCGTCGAAAAATTCGAGAGCAAATTTGACTGACTTTGATTGATCTATATGTTTTAAACCTCTCTGAGTTCAAAAAATGAATTTGGAAATTTTGAAATGGATTTCGAAACATGGAAATTTTTTGAAAAATGTCAATTTGTCTATCTGTGACAGAGATAACTCAAAAACGATTAGCGCTAGACGTTTGAAATTTGGTTTATGGTCTTTGCATAAAATTTTCAAAGGTTTTGTCACATTTTGAGTAAAATATGTTCAATGGAAGTTTGCCTGTTCGTCTTTTCGAATACATTTTATTATGATAATTACAAAATAAAGAACGATAGGTAGATATGATTCGGTGCACAGATTTAATATCTACATTTTAAACACCTATAGAAGTTTGAGTCAAATCCAAGTTAGGTATCACTGCCCGTTGGTTGGCATTTTCAGATATAAGAAAATGCAATAATTTAAAATAATAGGGACTTCATTCTTTCAAATCTAGTAAGGGAAGTTGTAACTGAATGAGCAGTTTTGCATAAAATTTTTGTTCCAATCAGTTCAGAAAATATGTCTAAAACACAAATTCAATTTTTAGATACTATTAACTTATACCAGACATTAATCGCCAAATAAATCGCCAAGATATTTCACCAAAGCGATAAATTTAGTAAAAATATTAAATTCATTCCAAAAGTTAAAATTTCGTAACTATTCGTCAATACATAGAGAGGTGTTTCCTGGCATGACAAGTTTATTAAAGGGACTGCCAGAAAACTTTTGGGAGACCGATATAGGTAGATGAGTGTTTTTATTAAGCTTGGAATAGCATATACAATTGTTTCTAATCGTAATTATTAAGAAATACCATTTACATTTGATTAAGTTAAAAAAGACTACTATAGAAATTCCAAAAGCATTTAATTGAAAATTGAATTATACTACTTTGAACTATAGGAAAATAAACAAAATGGAAATGAATTAGTAAATTCGGATCCAAATTATATAACATCGTTTTCATTTGGTATAAATAATATCAGGAAAAAAGGAGCTTTAAATCTCAAATTAGTGACTTTAAACTAAAATTGTTTCGCTTTTAGTTTTAATGCTGATTTTTTTTCTAAAATCAAACAAAATCGTTTCTTCTAATAGATATTTTATTTTCTACAAACTTTCAGTGTTATGCAGATTTATACCTCAACATAAAATCTGATTTGGGATATAACTTGTAATTTTAAACTAAAATAAGATAAGAAAAACTACATTTGGGAATAACATTCTTCTCTTCCCGGTGCATTGATGCAGAAGAAGATATAATATTAATTGCAATCAATCAATACTTTGGCAATGTTTTATTGAAATAGTATGAACAGTAAGACAGTATATAAAATACGAACAAACAAATATTCATTTTTATATATTAGATTTGAGTATTCTTTTAGAAATGTAAAACTTGGTGTTCTTTCAGAATGATGATGAAAGAAACTATTTATTGTATCTCATGATTCGTTTAATATTCGTTTTTCTAAAATTTAAATTCTCAAATTTAAATTTTAGAAAATGAGATTAAAATATTTTTGTTAAATCACTAAGCATAAAAAATATATTTGTACCATAGAATTGTTAATATAGTTGAAAAGTTAATTTTTGGAAATTAAAATGGTGCAAAATTATTTGTACTACAATAGTTTTGGTAGTTACTGCAAGAAACTTAAAAAAAAATTTAACTTTTAATTTAAATTTGAAAACCCCAGGCTTGGCCTCCCCAAAACTTTCTTGAATAATCTGTAATAAAGTTGGTACCTCTGAGAATGACTTACAAGACATTTGCGTACTATAGCTACAAAATATTAACCTTTAATTATATTCATTTCTACTAAATCTATTATCCTAGGCGAGTTATTTGGAAATGAATTCTTGGTAAATAGATGGGGTCGAGATTCGATTAAAAATTTTTTTAAAAAAAATAATTGTATTATTCCTATAACCATACTGTAGATGTAAACAATAAGCTGACCAAGTTTCATCGCAGTCGGATGCATGGTTTAGGAAAGCATATAAGACATATAGACATACATTCATTTTTATTTATATATATGAGTAAAAATAATAATTTAAATTCATAACCGATAATTTTAGCCGATATTTTTAAAAATAAATTTAATATATAAGAAAATTTGCTCGATAACTTTTGAGTAAGTAAAATATTGACTTTATTATTTGAGACAAAATATTTCATATGAAATGTATTAGAACAAATGGTATGAAATGAGTGTAAGCACAACAATACATGTTGAATTCGTACATTATTTATCTAATTCATTTATTTTCTCTGAACTTAATTTCTGCTCAGATATTTAGCTCAGATCTTAAAAAAGATCTTCAGACGAGATTGAAAACATTCAGATAATAACATAACCTGTTAATAAATTATCTTTCGAATAGCTTATCACCTATGTCTTTGAGTTTGGTAGCTTAGCTAAAACACAGTTTCATTTAAAATTTAAAAAATACAAGGGGTGTGCAAAAGAAATGGCATGAAACGTCACTGTGGGTATAAAAGAAGACTTTATTCAAATTATACACCATGATTCTGAGCACAACGATTCTATTGATTAACAAGCCAAATAATTCCTTGTGCTCAGAGTTCCTCAGGCCGTGATCCATCCTTCACAATATCCTTGAGTTCGCCGTCCGAGTTGAAGCACTTCCATTGCAGATGTTTTTTCAGGGTTCCTAATACATGAAAATCGCAGGGCGACCAGTTGTAGGGTTGTAAGGCGAATGATCAAGCTGTTTCCATTTCAACTCGAACAGATTCGAATGTGTGGCGCAGGAGACGGCTAGATGCGCGCTATCATGGAGGAAAATCATACCATGAGTAGCCAGGGTCTTTTGATCTTTATGGACCTGCGCAGTGCTTGGAGTCACTGTACACATCAGAGTTGATGGTTCAAAAAATAAATAAATAAAACATCTGCTAGCGAAGCACTTTAACCCTCAAGGACTTCGCGAACTCAAGGACTTTATAAAGAATTGAATCCCGTCACGGACACAGAAATTCTGGGAACAACAAATCCATAGGCTCATTAATCAATGAAATTGTTGTGCTCAGGCCTATGGTGCTTATTTTGTTCAGGGCTTATGGTGCTTTATCGTAACTTTTCATTTTAACACCAATGTAATATATGAGAAAATGTGGAACTTTATGCTAAACTTTTGTTCCTCTTAAGCATTTAAGAGGGATTATATTGAAGCAAGTCTAAAATGTTACAAAATAAATGCGTTATTATGTTTTTAAAGTAATCATTCTCTAATTCTCAAATGATTTTTTACAGTATTTTATTTTTAGAGACACACATTTAAATTTTAATTGAGCGCTTTTATATGAGCAATATCTTTAATAATTTACTAATTTTTTATGAATTTAAATCATGGAATGGTGCATTGAAGAAAGAATGTTCAAATTAAGAACAACAATTTCAAAAATGGTAGACGTATTTTTTTTTGAAATTTTTAAATTCAATTCTTTTTTTAGTAATGAGGATAAAAGGATAATACACATTAGATAATTTATCATATTGCCTTAATGAATTATTTTTATACTGAAAATTTTTTAAGCCTGCTAAACTGGTGCTTTGTTCCGAAATAAAGTTATAATTTTTTCCATTGATAACTCTCCCCCCCAAAAAAACCCCCCACACTTTCTTCTTTTTCATATCATTCAAAAAAATCCCTTCAAGAAACTCCTTTTAATGGTTTTTTTCATAGAATTTTAGATTTAGACACGGGAAATTTACTTTCACTTATATTTTCAGAGAAATCAAATCTGATTATACCTTCAGGCTTGAGGATGATTCTGTAATGATATTAATCTGCAAGAAACATTTAATATGTTAATATTCTTCTACTAAAAAAATGAGTATTTATTTCAAAATTCATTTTCAAATGGTTAAGAAAAGCTATTTAAAATCAATGCCATTGTATAAGCATTGAAGTAAACAAGATTTAATAAAATTCTTTATGATCTTCAACACAGTCATTTATTGTATTGCTCCATATAAATAAATTGAAATGTGACGTAAGCAGATGTTTGCTTCATGCTTATTTCAATTATGTAACTACGTCAAGATCCTCCAAAATAAATCCATTTGTACAGAATTTCAAATAAAAGTATATCTAAGAAATACAGTTAGTTTTCTCAAGATATATGCAATTCCAATCCATCCACAAAAAGTGACAGATGATTTCCGGATGACATTTGATAAAAATGGATTATTTCATATTTTTTAAATTTTGCAACAGATTTGGAAATAAGAAGCATTTCAGATAGTTACAGCGTAAAAGTTTTCTTCTTCATAAAGTATGAAAAAAGATATGATAGTGTTAAAATTTGGAAGATCAAATACCCATGCATTTATAACTATTTTTATGGAAATTTTTATTTCTCTATTTACCGGACTGAAAAAAAACATTTCTTGCGGCTAGATCTTTAAACTTCCTGGATAGCTTATTTTCAAAAAAATCTTGAATGAAAATTTTTTCTTTCAATGAAAAGTTTTATAAAGATTATCCTTATACTTTTCCTTATACCTTATATTTTACGGTAGATTATTTTTCAGTATCTGGAAATAAATAAATGTGTGTCGTTTTCTTCCGACATGTAAATTCTTTCATAAATGTTCTCCAACTTAATAAATCTCATGTTTTCTGGCACCACAAACAGAAAAAAAATCCTACAAACTTTAATTTTTTTTGTCAGAATGATAACTTCAAAATAACAAATTTATTGAATTTAATTTTTGTTTAACTTAAATTTATGTTTTTCTCAAGGGAAAACTTATTATGATTTTTTTTATTTCCAGGATGTTTGGCAAATTACTTATTTTATATAATTCCTGATTTTCCTCCTTTTAATTATAAGCAGTATAAATATATCATTTTAAAGACAATACTCTTAAATATATATTTATATTTGTCGGTTATAAAGAATAAAATAAAGCCTATTAAGAGATTTTTGTTTTGATTTTTTCTTTTGTCAAAATATCTATTTCATGAGCAATTACAAAGAGTTTAAGAATTAGTATAAAATGCAATTAAATTATTCATAGTAGAAAATAAATTTAATTGTTAATTTTTTCTTTAGTATGGAAGTTTTCTTTTTATGATACACCTAAAATATAAAGCACGAAATTAAAATGAAGATTCTTACTCATACATCGTTATATTACTATCTAAAATAAAACTTCAATTATTCAGGCCTTTGTAAATAAAAAGCTTTGTATTAATATTAAATAATATTTTTCAGTGCTTAATAAAGTCCATATTTTTTTTAAAAATGTGTAAAACAAAAAAAGAGTGTCGATTAGACAACAAGGAGTGATAAAAAAGAAAGTTTTGAATTTACAATAAGAAGCATAACACAAAAAGAGTGTAGAAGATGAATGACAAAAAGGAACGTGGGAATGTAGAAAGAATGTCGAATTGATATTAAAGAGCGTAAAACAGACATAATCTAGAGAAAAGGAATCAATCTGCAGTGCATTTCCTACTACTCTGTGTAGAAGTTTTTATTTTTCAATTTACTGAAATTTTCTGAAAAATTCAAACATTACCCGAGAAGTAAAACTAATTAATTAAATCATTGTTATATTACAATTACTCAACCTTCATACGAGAGAATTTGTAATGTATCATTATAGGAAGTTATTAACTTTTTATTCAAGAAATTATTTAGTGGTGAGTGTTAGAAATTAAATACAATTTTTAAGCACTGCAGTAGCAGATTCCATTCATAATCCTGAAAACACACTATTCATGAATCGAAAAGTTTCATATTTCTGAGCATGGAAAAAAGTTTTGCACAATCATTGAAAAATGATTGATAAAATGCAAAAATGCAGGAAAAAATTGTAACATTTACTCATTCTATAAATAGATCTTTGACAAAGATTTGATTCTGTTCAGTTTTTTCTCTAATTTATTTAACCTTAAAATATGCATAATAAAGTCGATTAAAATCTAATTATTTTAAAGCTTGATTCTATTTAAAAAATAAATATCTGATTTTTAGTGCATTGAAATTACTTCTTAAAGAATATTTTTTTAAAGAAATAAGCATTTTGCATTCCTTTCAAAGTTACTTAAAAAATTGTTGTTTAAATAATTATAGATGAATAAACGCTATTGAAAAAAAAAAGCTACTTCGTCCTTTTGCAAAATTCCATTATAAAATTTCTATAATAAGGAAAAATCTTGAATATCTAGAATAATGATACATCTTAACTCAGTTTAAATGTTCTAAATTAAGTAAAGTCTACGAAAATTACCTAATGTTGAAATGAAGTCGAGTTTAATATCGATACAAATTTTGTTACCTTTTCTTTAAAATAATTAATAATTTTATCTAAAATAAATATTTGTTGTTTTCAAAGTTGTATTGGTGTATTAATGGATTTAAATTTAAAAATTGGCTTTAAGCTGCTTTATAATATCTTCATGCTTTGATATTTCAATATTTATTGTGCCTTTTCCTCACTGAATGTCAGCTAGGAATCTTTATATCTTTATTATTCTGGCTTTTTGAAATTATACCGACTTTTTTTCAGGTGTTGGTTCGGAAATAAATGCAAAACTTTACTAATATTTAATTTAATAAGCTTCCGTTATTAGAACTTTGTTTTTACTATTCAAATTTTGACATAGTAACATATCACCGATGGAACATGTTTTTACGCATCTAAAACAGGAAATGAAACTTATAAAGCATAAATTTTCCACCATTTTATCGCGATATTTATTTTCGTAAAATATATTTCCTCCTTTTTGAATGAAAGTTTTCATTTTAGTAGAGTTTCCGCTCTCTTCCATCAACTTGCAGCAATAATTGGATGGCGGCATTTATTCATGTGACAGATTGGTGTTTATTCTGCACAACTGTTTAAAATTGTTTGACAAGATTTACTATCTTTGCAGGAAATCTACGTTTAACACATTTGTCTTGTTTCGAAATAAGAATATAAAAATATAAACAATCAAAAGAAAGAAAAAAAACTAAGAATCTAAAAAATGAATCTTGAAAAGCTGTTAAAACTTATTATTTTCCCCGCTGAAAATGTAATTTTATTTTACTTGAAGCCAAACATTGTATTAATAAAGGAAAACCAGGCGCACTAGATTTAATATACTAATATAAATATGTTTAGGAAATTTCATTTAATTAGAAAGGCTACCAAAATATGACGCCTGTTCTTGTATTGTTAAAAGTCAAAATTAAATTGACAACAATTGAATAAAATTATCACCTCTATCTGGGTTTTTATTTTCTCGTTATAATCGCTGAATATTTCCACAAAAGGTACTTTTTTTCTTTTTCAAATGTAAATTGAAAGAAGTTTCCTATCTCTTCTGCCAGTGGAGTGTAATTATTGGATACATTAATATTTCAATTTAAATTTAAGATAAATTTTCGTCCCTTATTTCCTGTTTCTGAATTACTTATTTAAAAGTATTGACTTCCTTGGTAATAGAGAAGATAAAAAAAACTCCCTGAAAGATAATTCGTCTAGAAAATTTTTGAAACTTTGAAAATAATTGAATATTATCACTTTGGCAGCTGAAATGTTGTTTTGTATGAAGATATTGTGTAATTAAAATAAAATCAGACTGCTTCGTCTTCTTTCGTACAACGGACCACCCCGCCACCACTGAACGTAGCAGTATCGTCATAATTTTTTGTGGTCGCCTGCTGTCTTAAGTATTGTCCATGTTTACATTCACCAATCCATCAAACTAGCATTCTGTTTGAGGTAATTAATTATTGTCTTTCTTCCTCACCTTCACACTCTCAAACAGTTGGAAAAAAACTGTCAATCGTTGAAATCATGTCCTTCAGGGTTTTAAGATTGCCTGGTATCATCAGTAGTGTTCTGAAATCATTATTTTCAATATTCAGATTTTATCTTAACTCTGAGATTTCAATACATTTCTTTAAATAGTAGTAGTACCAATTTCTCCACAAATGCATTTATTTTCCTGCGTCCTTCCAAATCTTTGAAATATGCAAATATGCAATATGCAATATCTCAAATGACCTGATTTTATTTAAATTATTGGATGATGACATCTTATTTTTTTTATTTCTGGATTAAGTAAAATCAGACTATGTGGCCAAGTGGCTATCAGACTATATGACCATGTGACTATCAGACTTTTCAAGACAATGAGAAATATCCTGTCTTAAATAATATGACTACGTGGAAATCTATCTTAAACTGTATGAATAATTTCAATCATGAAAGCGATATAGAACACTCTGGTATTTTTGGATATCCATATTTATATATTTATTAAAATTTACATAATACCGAATATTGTGTTTATCAATGTTAAATTCTTTAGAATCCTGATTGGGGAATCTTTGTACGACGGTTTCTGAAGATGTAGAAAGCACTGAACGATTTTCTTTAAATTAATAACAATTCTTTTGATAGAAATTGTTCCAAAACTTTAATGATACTTGCCGTGTTTCTAATGATTTCATGAGTAGGAGAGTATTACTCATTAGATATCATTGGTAGTTTCGGTTCCATTATTTATGTTTAAAGAAGCATGAAGTTGGAAAAACGATATTGAAAGAAAAGAATTTATTGTTTACTATGCTTTTGCTGCAAATGTATATCTTGAGAAAGTTTGAAGGGAGACGATTTTACGGTAGAATAAAGAAAGTTAATAGCAAATGGATCAAATATCTCATCACGAGTGATAGAATTGATATATGTGTGACTAAAGCTATTTTATTGAGAAATTGTTTCGGGTAATCTCTGAAAAGTTTTGTTGCTACAAGGTAAATTTTCAGAGTTGTATAAAAATGAAAGATATGGTTAAATATGTGTATATGCTTATTTTTTTATCTTTATAATCCAAATAAATTGTACTATTTATAGATGATGTCCCACAAAATGCGTCGAGCTTTTATTTATGTATGTATTACCGTGTATATTACTTGTATTCCAATTAATATTTAAAATTATTACATTTATTGGCTTCCAAATTCATACTCATATATATGTACATTTATATTTTAAATATCTTTCTTTAAAAATTATAATATCGTAAAGAAAAATTTAGCTATCTGTGTTTATGAAGAATTTTTCGAACTGTAGTTTGGTCTTCCATGAAATCGTTAGATCCTGGGATGCTAATCAGAGAGTGATAATTTAAAAGTAAATTTGGAAATAATGAATGGATTTTGTGAAGAAATAGTTGATTTTTTTGTAAAAATTGTTTTATATATACTTAATTTTAAGTGAGAATAATCCCTATGGTGGCAAAAAATATCCGTTTGTTTTGACATTCCATCAGGTTTTACTTAATATATATATATATATACTTTTTCCATATGCTATTTATAGCTTAAAAAACTGGCATTATAAAAGAAAAATTTGAAGATTATTTTAAAAATTAATTTAAAAGCTTAATTTTTTATTACTAAAATTCATCTTGCTCGTATATCAGTTTACAAGGAATTGAAGATTGAATGACAAATTTAAAAAGAAAATATTGCATAACTTTAATTGTAATTATATAAAGATAAATGCAAGTAATATTTATCTATATGTGACAAACAATTGGAAAAAAAATTTCTTTTCAAGAAAAGAAAAAATATATTTAATGCGTTTGGATCTACAAAGCTGAGATACTCATTAAAATTTTTTTTTAATCCAAAAGTTAGAATTAAGGGAAATTTTTATACTGGATTCCTTCTGAGAAAAAAAAATAATTGACAGAAAAAAAAATTCAGTAAAAATCTACTTTTATTTTTTGCTGTTTTGATACATAATCTGTATTTGTAACTAGCTAAATCTCAAAGCTTTATTTCAAATGATCACATATTAGAGCCAAAACCGGAGGGTGGTCGGCTGTATGGAAGAAGAAAAAGAAGGGAGCGATTTGTAGCAACACTTGGAATAGTTACAAGGATTATAGCAAGCAATAAGGAATACAAAATTTTAAATAAATTTGCGTGATAAAACTTCAAATAAATAATAACAAGGTATAGAATATTTCCTTTTAAAATTTGAATACATTATACAAACTAAAGTTCATGGATGAGTTAGAAATATTACTTTTTAATCATTTACGATCCTTTAATGTAAAAAAGTAATGATGTATTTAAATAACTTTAAAAATTTAGACAATTTCAAGTTTCATAGATTTCATTTAAAATTAACCACAATAAATTCGAATTATTGATGGTATTTTAGATTTATGTTAATGGGGATATCAAGGGTCATTAAAAATGTCTTTTATAACCCCACTTTAATTAATGTGTTAAATAGAAGAGCTGATTTTCGTTAAGTTCTTCCTTATTTTTAAATTGAAGTTAAACAAATTTTAGCTGAAAAAATGTGACCCTGGATGATAGATCAGGCCTTTATTTTCCTAGAACTGTTTTGGAAAGAGGAAAGTCTGAACTACAAGGAATAACAATAAAAAATGAGTCAGTGTGGTCGATAACCAGTATTTAAAAAAAAGTTAGAGACCTTAAACAAACTTTTCATCTTTAGGTAACTAATTTATTATTATATTGTAATTTCAGTACACGTATCAGAAAAATGAATTAAGTTGGAAAAAAATTAACATACGTATGTAAATACGAAGATAAATTCATCTTTTAAGAAATTAAGAACTATTTTTGTCAATAAAATTCAGTTGATTCAGGCAATAAATTAGTGCATATGATCTTAAACACCGGAGATTATAAATAATAGAATGATGCTTAAAAATAAATTTTTTATGGAAACTTAACAATATCAAGCCTTAATCTACATTTATTTTACAACAATTTAAAGAGAGATTTCTAGTAACCAAATATTTTTCTGAATATTAAAAATATTTATCGATGAATGAAAAATGGTAAATGGTATGGTAAATATTTATAAACTCATGATAATCCAGTTGAAGAAAACCGAATCCTTAGTAAAGCAATTTCAAAATCTCTATGCTAAAGATATTCTACGTGTTTTTTTTTGTGGAACTTTTCTACATGATCGGAAATAAATATTTACATCCGGAATAGTCAGAAATATATAAGCATCTGATCATCCAATCTTTTACGATATAATACCATATTCGTTTTTATCAAAGTAGGGAAGTTTTCATCTCAGTTATTACTAATGCTTCTTATTTTTGAATCTGTCTCAGTATCATATGATAGAATTTTTTGCTGTTATGAAAATTTTGTAAGAAGTATAGAATCGCTAAGGATATATCATCGAATTTTTGAGATATTTTTCAAATTATTTGCATGGAGTTTTATGAGGAATTTTGTAGCTTTAATTCTACAATTTAAACATCTGTATATGTCATTTTATATTGTATTTAAATTCGAATAAAGTACAAAAGATAAATGATTTATTATAAAATAAAGGAATTATATTTTATAAGCATTAAGTATCGTATGATAGATACGAAGATTTGTTAAAGAACGCCTTTTTTGTCAGTTAGCCTCGTCTGATCAGAAATTGAGGTAAAGCGTATTCAGTTATTAGTGTTATTACATGTGTTTTTTTATTTACAATCAGTCACTAAATTAAGCCATAAAATCAGGAATATTTGCCTAGCAGAATGTTTGACGATAGACAAGGAAAGAAAATATTGAAGGCTCTTTTTTTAAAAAAAAAGCTAAATTAAAATTGATGATTTTCAAATTTAAAAAAAAATCTTTTTGAAAATGTTTATATTATTTGTCAAGTTTTATCATTGGCAATGGCAGTGACACTTAAAGCTCATATGAGTTTGTGGCGTTTAATATTTTTGGAATTAAAATATTGTGTAATGACATTCAAACAAATACATGTTGAAATAAATGTGTAAATTTACGTAATCATAAAGAGAAATCAATTCAGCAAAATATTAATCGAAATTTCTGGCAAAGATAAATCATTGTTGATCAGGATCAAATAGTTTAATTTTTTTTCCATGTGAACTTTAACATACATTTTGCGACTATGTTTTTAGACATACCTGAACTTTTGGTAGTGTAATAAATGCTGGATACGGTTATCCTGAATTGAGAAAATATTTGACAACGCAAGCAGAACTTTCCTGTCTAAAATATAACTGTTGTGTTACAGAATGCCATTAAATTTATCTTTTACGTCAAAATTTGTTAATTTTCTTCTTGGAATTGTTAATGTATTCTTATTTCTTCATCTAAATTCTTGCAAGAGATTTCTTAAACTTTTTGAGCAAATATGTTATCTAAATGAAAAAATAAATATTTTTATTTCTAAATGAAGGAGATTTTTCAAAAAACTTGGTTTAAAATGATAAAGGCAAAGATTAAAATAATATAATACTAATTTTTTCCTCCTAATAATATGCTATGTCTCATTTAAATAAAATAATCGTTGTAATTTGAGTAAAATGGTTATACTTTATTATTATTATATATAAAAGATAGTAATTTTGAAGAACTCGAAAAGAAGCTCAAACGGAAAGTTAAATTTAGACACTAAAAATAAAATAATCACAACCAACAACAAATAAATTCCTTTAGACACTATAAAACTTCTTTTTCAGGAACTTGAAACCTTTTAATAGGGTTAATAAATGTTATTATCTCTTTACAAAATCAAGGAAATTCTTTAAGTTATTATTATCATTTTTAGATATTATTATTATCTATTGACTGATAATAATAAGAAGACACCTAACTCAAATCTAGAAAAAAAGATTCAAAATATATTTATCTTTCATTTAACATTATTTTTATTTATTGTGATATATATATATATATATATATATATATATAAAGAGAAATAGACCGAAATAAAAAAAGAGAATTTTTTATTTTTATTTTTGCAAAATGAAAGTTTTGAATAAAATATTTATTCTATAAATAAAAAGAAATGGTTAAGATATTAAACAATAAAATACTAATTTAAGCTAAATTGCAATGTAATATCAAAATTAGAATATTTTATTTTAAAATCCAGACTTAAAATATCGAATACTTAATTCAGCAGGAGATGAAAAGTGCCTATATTCATTTCTTTAAATGCACATATTTGATACTTTTTTTTTGGAATTGAGTAGATATGCGCATCCAGACATTTCATTTTTGACTGGTCAAAGAACATTCCAATTCTTTCAAATCCTTCACAGTCTGATTGTATGCAGACAGCTTTGACATTGTTTGATATCACTGCTGGCTAAAATCATACGTATATTCAACTTTTATTATTCAAAATGTCGCGTGTTTTTACTTTTTATTTGCATTTCAAAGTTCAAATCTTGCTGAAAAGTCAGTAGTACCCAAGGATTTTGAGAATCATGCACAGAGGTTATAAAATTGGTGAATAGTAATTATATTTATTTAAGAAAAAAAAAAGATTTTTATCGTTAAGAAAATGTTAAGGATTTAAATATTATTTATTAAGGATTTAACTTTTATTTTCACATAAAATGTAAACATTATTAAATTACTGAAAAGTAGTGTATTAAAATTATTGAAAGAAGCACTATTGAAATACCATTGAAAATGTCATTCTGAGCCTTTAAAATTCATAACATATTTTTAGAAATTTAGTAAAATTTAAAAAATAAGAATGGATGAGTATGTCTCTTATATTGAGTCAAGCAAATGCTTTCCAATAAAGTTACACGAATATAAAATTAGGCAAAAATAAGAAAGATATTTTTATAGTAAAAATGGAAAACAATCTACTTCAAATTTAATACATCCTTCTGCATATAATCTTTAATTGACGTAGTACATCCAATATTAGAGCATTCATGCTTCCAATATTAGAGCATATATATTTATTTTCCTCATTTAGGTGACATGCATCATTCTTTGATTTGGTATCGCGGCAGAACACTGTTTTACATTTGTTGGTGTAAAATCGGCAACTGATTCTTCGCATTTTACGAAATACGATCGTATTTGGTATAATTGTTGAAACCTCGTATGCGCAAAAGCATTTTAAATAGAAATTTAAACAAAAATTTCCATTTTTTATTAATTTTCTCTAAATGTTTTGCATTTGTATCACTATGAATCATGCTGCCTTACGATTTTCATGTGTTTGGTCCCCTGAAAAAATATTTGAAATAGAAGTGTTTCAACTCGGATGGCAAATTCAAGGACACTGTGAAGGTCTCTTCAGGGTCACAGGTATTCTGTGAACGTGAAATCCTTTGGCACATTAATCTGTGGGATCGTTGTGCTCTGGCTTATGGGGTATCCGTAGACTAAAGATTTATTTATACCCACAGTATTGTTTCGTACCTTTTCATTTAAATACCACTTATATTATAAATTAGGAAAAAATAATACTGTTGTGAGTAATAATACATTTATTAAAAAACTATGAAAAAATTAACCACGATTAAACTTACTTTAATCCTAAAGCAATCCTGCAAAAATTTGACTTAAATTATACATAAAACATTTTTTAAAGTGCACGATATTTATATTATTCATTTTTTTAAAGAAATGTTGTAACCATTTATATACAAAATGTCTTTTTATTACTCAGTTAATTTGTTTCAAATATCAATTAAAAACAGATCATTTTATCATTTTAATTACTGCAATTTGTCAGAAAATTTTATTTTGCAAAATCAACTTTTTAAACAAATAAAGCTGTTTATCGAACATAAATCTAATTTGCATATAAGCAAGAACTCATAAGAGCAGAATAAAATAAATGTCTTGTGAAGAGCAGAATAAAATAAATGTCTTGTCACTCTTCTTCAACAGATTCTGATTATATTTTAAACCTTAATAAGAAAAAATTTCTAAAACAACGGAAGCATATTACCTCTTTATTCAGAAACTTGCTAATAACGAAATAATCATGAATTTTATAAATGTTCAGGGATTCATATTTCATTAGCACATCAAGATCTTTTAAAATTATGCACATAAATTGAACAGCCAGGTAAATTGACAAAGCCGTGGAGCATAAAATGTGTGAAAAACAAATAAGCTATTCATATATTTCATACCCTGCTATCTTGTTTTTGGGGAATTGGAATATTTCCACCTTTTAACCAAAATAAATAAAAAGCATTATTCTCCAAAATAACATAGAACAATTTATTCCAAAGAAGAGTGCTCAATATAAAAACGTTTATAATATAGTAAAATGATTTTATTTCTGGCTAAATATTTCTTTTTAAAATTAAATTTATTGTTCTATACTTTTTAAAGAATAAGATAAATATAAAAAAGTGTTTGACTTTGTAAAGTCTAAATAATTTTTAGTAAAATTTTTCTGCACATTTGTTATGTTTAGTACTACAGTATGTTATAAATATTAGGATAATTTTTCACTATCTAAATATAGTTATTTATAATATACAACAATTTTATATTCTTAGAAAATCTATCTTTAGATGATTTTATTTTAAATTCTTTCCTGTGAACATTTATCTTTTGTTAATCCAAACGTCATGTTTTAAGTATATGTAATTTTTGAAGAAAAATTTAAGTAAATTTTTGTAAAATATGGTGATAAGTAAGAATAATATACTTTTTTGAATATTTTTTTTCTATAATAGATAATAGGTGAAAGAAAACATTTATTTATCGATCAATTTTTTAAAAATTGAGTCTATATAGTACAACATTATGTTCTGTGATATGTTTTCATGTTTTTTGGTAAAATTTTAAATGAGAAATCAAGTAAGTCTTATTTTAAAAGAAATTTTTTAATATGAGATAATGGATTTATACATTTTAAACACTATATGCTATTGATTTGCTTTCTTTTTTTTCTTTTCTGCAATCTTTGTATAGTGATATAAATAAATTTAGTCAAACTGCATTAAAGGTGAACCTTATTATCAGTCATTTTAACATAATCATTTCCAATTTATTGAGAACCATAATATTAGGGAAAAATGCTTTTCTTATTAACAGATTTACATGATTTTAAAATCTAATTCGAATTCTGAATAACATGATTATAATTCGAATTTTCATGATTTTTAAATCTCATTCGACATTCTTTAAATGAAAAGTCATGAATTACGAAAAACATATTGAAATATTTTATAAGGACCATATTAGTTTCAAGAAATTCTACATTATCTTTACAATGTCGTTCGGTGCTATAAATGCCGAATAAAATTACAGTAATACGTAATAATTTTGGCAATGTTGTGCTATTAGTCGTAAAATATACGGGATGTTCTTGATTTTTTTCTTGTAAATTCATTTGTCTTTATTTTCTTTACTAATTTTAATTACAAGAATTGATAGCTATGAAATTAAAACATTACTATTAATAAAAAGATAAAGGGTATTATCATTTTTAAATTATATTTCTGCCAAATCTTTAGTTTCTTGTTTTTAATTATTGATTTAGTAAATGAAAAGTAGATGCATTAATCTTATTCGTATTCATTTTCTTATTTAAAATAGGGAATTATGATATTTTTATTCAAAAATAATTTATTTCTATTTACTTTTGTCTAATATCTAGGATTACATTTAAATATAATTAACATATTAGTATTCCTTTTCTTATTTAAGAAAGTGAATTTGATATTTTATTTAACTAAAATAATTTTTTTTAATAAAAAAAGTAAAATATATGAAAATTACCGAGTATTCGTTCTTTCATTTAGTTTTATAAAGAATATTTTAGCTATTAATAAATTAATTTCTTTTTATGCTTAAAATTACTAACAATTATCTTATAAACCAAATAGTTGACATAATCACAAATATTTTTGTGGTTATGTTTTTTTATTTTAATTATTTTAAGCCTTTATTTCCTATACTTTATGAAATGAAATTTTGAAATATTACCAGTAATTTTTCTTTTAAAATTCATAGAAGCTGTTTTCAAATGAGTGATTACATTTTTTTAAATGTTTAAATAAAGAAATTTCTGATGATTAGTAAGAAAAGACAATAGGAAGGTTTTCTTTTCGTTTAAAAAATTCAGATGTCATCTAAAATTGAGATTTGAAAATTATTTTTTATTTCTGAATTCAGGCATATTTCTTGTGACAATCTACATATTGAGAAAATTGCATTATTCCTGTGATAAAACTGTAATTATTTCTATTATTTTCCTTTCATAGTGAAAAATTTATATATTTTTATAACATTATTCACCTAGAGATCGGAACTTGTAAATGGTAGGCGTTTCTAAGAGTATATTAAATTTCCAGTACATTCAAAAGCGCACTTCAGACGAGAAAATAATGTTCACAAACCACGCCATCAAGTCTTTCCTCAAAGGGGATATCGCGTTAGAATTAATTTGAAGCATCTGTGCTTGATCTCACCATTATGCTTGATTGTGTTGCTGTAAATTCATGCATTAAGGAAGGTGAAGGAAGTTCATGCATTACTTGCACGGCTTGAAGTTCGTGTGATTATACCGGGTGGCCAAAAATAAAACACCCCTACTCTGACCTCCCTGGATATCGAACTACTCAGTGTAAAGGCTTGAAAATTTGTGGACATACTATTCAAAAAATGGGGAAACGGATTTCACGAAAAAAAAATTTAGTTCCAGAAATCACCGATAGGTGGCGCTGTACCACTGGACGTATGCTGAAAAGACACAAAAACACGTTTTAAACACATTTTATTTGAAAGTACCAAGCATACATGAAACAAGGACGTTATCGATGCAGGGAATGCTGCTCAATATGGTTCCCTTCCTGAAGATGTAAAATGTGAAGTCTGTGGACAGCTTGTTCAACTGCGGATCGTAACTGGTCATCTGAGATGCTTCTCACATGCAGACTGATACTCTCTTTCAAATCTGCCAAGGTTATCAGACGTTCTCGATAAACAAGGTTTTTTAAGTGTCCCCAAAGCCAAAAATCACACGGATTAAGATCCGGTGAACGAGATGGCCAAGTTGTCGGAAACGCGCGACTGATTATTCTGTCAGTGGTGAAATGTTGGCGAAGAAACTGTTGCACAGGGAGTCCAATGTGTGGAGGTGCTCCATCTTGCATAAAAGTAATGGTGTCAAGGCATTGGCGCTGCTGCAAATGGGGTACAACAAATGTTTCGAGCATCCTTTTGTACCTGTTGGCCGTCACGGTACATGTCTCAAGGCCATTGGAAGTAACCTCTTCGAAAAAGAACGGTCCAAGGATGAATGTGGCTGTGAATCCACACCAGACTGTAACTTTCGGTGAGTGGAGTGGAATCTCTTGGAAGGTACGGGGGTTTGTCGTGTCCCATATGCGACAGTTATGGGTGTTCACTGTTCCACTGAGGTGGAAATGGGCCTCATCGCTCCACATAATCTGCCACGGCCACGATGCATCCACTTCAACTCTAGCAAGAAATGTCAATGCAAAGGTCAGTCGCATCTCCCTGTCTGTGGCCAGCAATTGTTGATTAGGGCGGATTTTGTACGGGAAACAATGCACCATTTTTCTGAGTACGTTCCACACTGTGCTATAGGGAACACCCAAGTGTCGTGACACTGCACGTGCACTACTGCAGCCTAAAACATTATCCATTGACTGTTCAACAATACCGGTGGCAACATCTTCAACGACATCTGAACGAACCGGTTTGCGTCCTCGACCAGGCTGAACTCCAAGATGTCCAGTTTCCTCGAATCGAGCGATCATTCTCCTGAGAGCTTGTGGAAGCAATGGTCCCTTACGCAAATCCTTAAGTCGGCGAAACTCTCGAAGTGCTGCTGGAGCATTTCCTTTATTCTCGTAAAACAACTTCACAAGCAAAGCGCGTTCTGGCAGCGTGACAGCCATCACTAATAAGAATGACATTCCCCACCTTTTAACTTCTTTTATACCCAGAACATGGCTTCTAACCATGCTTTATGCAAATTTTTCTGGTTACAGTATGAAATTGCAGTTACAACGGGAGTTCTAGCTTCTTTACTATTTTTATTTTCCATAAGGGGCAGAAAAATTAAAAAGGAAGCATGGAAGCATTCCATTCCGCATAAACATTTTAATTTTTATTATTATTTGTGTCTTTTGATCATAGTTCCAGTTGTGCAGCGCCACCTATCGGTGATTTCAGGAACTAATTTTTTTTCGTGAAATCCGTTTCCCCATATTTTGAATAGTATGTGTACAAAATTTTGAGCCTTTACACTGAGTAGTTCGATATCCATGGAGGTCAGAGTAGGGGTGTTTTATTTCTGGCCACCTTGTATATAGTATCAAATGTTTGTGTATGTAGTATTTTAAATAATATTTCTGGATTTCAATCAAAGGTGTCATTTGAAATAAGTATGCAATCATTAGAATGCTTGCATTCATAATTTGCACTTCAGTCCTTAATTTTAAAATTTTTCAAAGCTTAGCTTTTAATAAATTAAGGGAAAAAATGAAGAGAATTTAAATATAAAAGAAGATTTTTCGGCTCTTTAGATGAACTGCACTTGTGTTATATCAGATTTGAGTTCATAAGAGTATTTTAAAAACTTTATTATGCAATTAACTTAAAACAAAATATTACCAAACAGTATCTGCACTGGTATCTAAATTTCAATGCAAAAATATGCAGAGTGAAGATTCTTGTGGTATACCAATCTTACATGTATAAAATATTTTAAAAAACAGTAAAATGCATCCCTTTTTCAAATGCTCTATACATAAAGACAAAATGATCTATTGCACAGAGAAGGCGAGAGCGATGATCTGATAACCTTTGACGCATGCATAAAAATTCGAGGTGAATATCTGCTGAAAGTTAAAACTCTGTATATTTTACCTTTTAGAGAAGATTGCGATATTGTTTGATTGGTGTTATGAACAAAATGTTTCCAATTTTATGTGAACCATTTTAGTCTATTATAGTTGACTATTATAAAATTGATTAATTTAAATATGTGGTGAAATAAAAAAAATCATTTAATATAAATCCTATCATGTTTTATCTTTTGAAATATGAAGGATTTATAAAAAGTGCATAGTATGCATATCTAAGTACAAAATGAAATAGAAAAGAAGAAAAACAAAGAAGATAAAAAGAAATATACAATTACTGATACTATTAAAATAAGTATCAGTAAATGGAGATCATTAATATGGAATTTATACTAATATTTGTAATTTTCCATCTTGTTAATGAATGAAATATAAATCTAATTAATAATTTGGCTCTTAAATTACTAAGTAATGCCTTTCTTATTTCTTCATTAGACTATAGATATGAATTACTTTTAAATTATTTATTAGTGATTTGTTCCAAAATATAATAAAAGCATGTATCTTTTCTAAATTAAATGTTTCATATATTTTTCATCAAAACTTTTCATTGTAATAATTCGATATGAGTAAAATTTCTTAAAGTCAATTTGTTTAGCAAAACAATACTAATTTAGTATTATTAAAATGATACCTTGAGTTACAATTTAATAATTAGTTCTTACAAACAGGTGGTATGAATGATCGTAGTTAAAAAACAACAACAATGTAATTGCAATAATAAGTATTTTATCCATTTTATGATTTGAAAAGTTACATAATAACTTTAGCCCAAACTGTAACAATGTCAATTTGTGGGTTAAATTTCTCAAATTTATAAATTTTCGTTAAAGAAATCAAATAGCATAAAACACTTTTTTTTTAATCTTAAATCAAATCTCAGAAATTACGAAAATGAAATTAAAAATTAATAAATAAGGATAAACTGTATAAAGTGTGTTTGAAACAGTGATAAATATAAAATAAAAGATTCAATGAGTTAGATTTCTGCAAAAAAAAAAAAAAAAAAAACTTTTGAAATATAAAATGGTAATAAAAAGTTTTAAATTATTATTCAAATTTCAAGTTCCATAAAGGGGATTTGAAATTTAAGTTTATAAAGAGGAAAATATGTTTCATAAACTTCGAGTATACATCAGTAAATGTTAATATTGAACCACGATTAAAGAAATGCACAAACTAATTGTACATTAACAGCACAATCGACGAAATTAATTAAATTGGAAAAATATTAATTTTACATCTTATATAATTTTTATTAAATTTTAAGAAAGAAGAATAGAAAAAACAAATAATCTAATCAAAAAGTTTCGATAATGTGAATCTTTTATGCTTCAAATTTTAGAAATAAAATTTAATAAAATGCAAGAAAAATTATTTAATAAAAGTACAATATAAAATAACATGTTTCAAGGGGGGATAAAAATAGTAACGTTATTCAGTAGATAATCATCAGATTACGCGAATGTTATTTATAGAATATATCCTAATCCCTCTTTTCTACCTTGGAAAGAAATTCCTGGAACTATTTCCAGAAAATTTTCCTTTTCTTCTTTTCTTTAGAGTATCGGTAAGTAACAGTATTCTTTTGAGAAAGACTAATTGTCTTTACCGAGCAGCGCTCAAACATTCGGAATAAATAAGATCGTGCTATTCCTGGGTAATATTCAATAAGTACCGAAACACATGCTTCATAAATAGGCCTTTTACGGATACGTTTTCACCCATTTTAGATTTGACAGGCCTTTTCTTTACTATCGATTTTGATTGTTCATAGAAACTTTTCAAAATTAAAACACTCGTCGTTTTCTTTCCTTTAAAGTATGAAGAGTATTCTTTAATATCAATAGAATTTAACTCATTCACTACTGTATTGGACAACCGAGGCTGTGGATTTTATTCTGGCAGGCCTGTTTATGTTTCAAACGAAGAACGCAGAATTTAAAACCAGTTACTACCAAGGATGTCCTCCTTTTACATCCTGCACACATCATTTGAGATATAAATCGGTTGGTCAGTACAGAATATGCACAGCTGGTTTGACCGGGCAATTAGTGAAATGGTCACTAATTGCAGTCATTTTTGAAATAATTGAACTTGTATTTACTATTAATTCTAATACTCCTGAAAAATAAAATACAAATTTGAATCTGGAATTTCAAATAATAATAATTTATTTCGTTATTCGTAGTTTAAGATTTGTAAACTGAAATAAAAGTTCTACTGCATTCAAGAGAAAAGAATTCTTTCAATTTCAACATCGACTTCTTGCCTTTTTTTAAGTCGAAGAATTATTATAATCTTTCGTATAAATGCAACAATTGAATTTTCTAATTGGGTAGATTATTCGATAGTTTGCCTTTGCAACGGGAGAATGTATGAATATGTTTCGTTAAATAAATAAATCTCTCCTGAAAAGGAAAATGAAGTATATCCAAATGAAATTCAGCTCTTGCCTTTTTGTGGTACTTTAATTCAAAATTTCTTATCACAAAATATTTTTCAGCATTATGTGATGCAAAATCAGAATATGTTTATGTTCTGATTTTACAATTACTCAATATGCAATTACTCAAAAATTACTTCAGTTCAGTTATCTTAGCGTATCATTGCTAAAGCAACACTAGGGCTATTTTGGAAATGACCTCAAATTTGGAAGATATGAGGATGACAAAGGAGCTGGCTTCCCCTTTCAAAACATCTGCACCATATCATGGCGAAGGCATTTGACCTCATAGAACTTAACATGCACCAGACTGAATAACACGCCAGTTCTATAGTGGAATCTGAAACCCTCTTGTTTCGTAGCAGAGATCTTATCACCAGGCTACCATGACCCAAGCGACTCTTGAGTGTCATTTTGTGATCAGTTTTCGGAATTGGGACTTGAATAAGTAGAATTTTGATAGTTATTTTATATAGTCATAACATGTAACACAAATGGGAAATTCAGATTAGAAAGCATAATATGAAGAAGACATATTTTAAAGAAATAACTTTTTAGGAGTCGATTGCTTTCATTCTTGAAATTTTTAATACCATAGGAAATAATATAGAGGAATGACTTCAAAAAATCTAATACTAACAATATAGATAAAATTAAAAAAAATTCGTAAATCTACAGTTTACAGAAATTTGAAACATAGGGAACATTTAATTTAAATAGATATAAATGTCACGGAATTTGAAAAATGGAAATAAACAATATATATGTAACAAAAGTTCTTGTGAATTAATTAGTTAGTTAATCAGTACAAAATTTAAAAAGAAAGCATTTTCACATTCTTTTTTTACATTTATATCATTTTTCGTACGTATCATTATAAAACAAACAAATCTTATTCCAAATAATTATATATCCCTAGTTTGAATCAACATTTCCATAACATATGTCAAAAATTTCAAAAATTCAAGAATTTTAAATTCTTGAATACTCATAATGAGATTAAAATATAAAATTGGCTTGAATCTCTGCATAATAATAGTTGCAACTGTTCGCTTAAGTAGGCTCATTATAAAGTACTAAAGTTCGTCAACACTTCAAGTGCTGAAACTACACTTCTCAAAAGATAAGGGGATAATTACCGATTTAAAATGTTGTACCTGGAACTACTTAACCGCTTATAGTAAACTTTGCATGGAAATAATAGTTACATGAAGTTGACAATTAGGAATTATATCTAATGGTTCAGCTAATTAGTAATTTTTCTTTATTTAATGTATCAATGTAAAGCACTGTCAATTAAATTTATTCTGTAAACAGTTACAAATTGTTAATTACTGAATATTTTATTTTTTAGGAGTAAAAATATGGTAGTGACAGCTAACTTGGTGCATTTATAACTATGATTAATGTTAATAAAAATTAATTTCTGCTCATAATTTAAAATTCTTAATTTAACATTAACTCTGTATTTTTATGCATATCAATAATAGAAACAATTTTTTCAAGAACAAAAGTATATAATAAAATAATAAAAAAAGTATATAATATTATGAAGTTTAACTTCATCTTTAAAACATTCATATTAAATGTTTTAAAGATGATGCAATGAAGAAGATAAATATTAAATTATCTCATATTTCTAATTTGTTTATTAATATTTTATCTTGTTGAATTGTGTATGTAATACGTTAGCCACTTGTCATAGTTGACATCCTTAGCGAAGTAAAATAGAATATTAAAGTAGATTTCACTCAAAAAGTCATAACAATAAAGCTTAAAATGTTGACTAAAATATAATAAAAGGAATGAATATCTAAAATTATAGCATATTTTGATCAATGTAGGCCAAACACGGAAGCAAATACCAAGAAACAAGTTTATATAGTAGCCTCTATGTTTACAATGCTGTTGGTGTGAGCTTTGTGCCGAGTAACCTTACACATACATTTTTATATGCCATATTCTTTGTTACTTTTGAATTTTCTTATGAACTTATTCTGTTTCCACCGGATTAAAAACAATTTCTTTTTCATTTTAAGTGATTATCTGTCGAACTTCGTGAAATTCCAGTAATTATATAAGAGCATATAGGTAGATAATACAGAGAAATTTTTTGAAATTTTTACTCGTGTTCTATTAATTTGATAGATAGATATTATATTGCAATATAGCACTCAAACAGTCTTTAATTCTATAAGGCTTCGTGTAATCATTTAGCAATGGGCTTATATTTCCATTTTTCATGGCTGATTCAAAAGTTAACAATGAGCATTTGGAAATTTCTTTAAAACCCTTTTTCATAAATATTTGCAGTAAAGTTCAATATATGACAATAATGGAACAAGAAATAAATTTAAACTGAAAAAAGATATGGATAATTATACTAATATTAATACTATTTTTTGTTTTATTGTAAAATAAGTAAAAATTACTGAAGAAGTGGTATAATATGATTTACTAGAATATTGCTTGATTCATAATGTGGCCTTTCGACATAATTTAATTCATTTTTAAGTTTCAGGAAAAAATAATTTGAACTTTTGAAATATATTTAACTACACAAATATTTTTTTCTCCTTTTTTTATAAAAAAATATTTAAATAATTCATTGTAGATAAAAATAGGTATACAGTAAAAAAAACAAAAAACATTTTGTTCTGAAACTGGCTGTTTAGTGAAATACAAAAATTGTTGAAACAATTTGTATCAAAAATAGCTGGTTTTGAATTTTAAATAAAGGAACGACGCTAATTTTGAACAAAAAGGTTAAATAAATATTTAAATTCATAAACAATGCTTAAAATTTTAAATTAAAAATAAAATTGATGCTATTTTTCCCGTATCACTTTGATTAAACTTCTAAATTTAGTTAATGTTACGTTTAAAATAAATTTAATTTTCTCATTGTTTACCTTTTATTAAAAAGAGAGTAAAAAACTATTCAAGTGAATAAAAATTACACAAGAAAATAAAATTTTATCCTAGGATTCAGTTATTATTCAGTTGAATAAAATATTTGAATAGTAATGAAAATAAATATAAAGAAAAGAAAAAAATCGACTGACACATGGATGATTGATTACTTTGCTTTGTTTAGGATAATTTGAAAGCATACCATCCTGAAACAGTAATTTAAAAAATGTTCCACTTTCGGAACGTTAATATCTAGGAAAATCCAGCATCTATAATTTTGCATTGTTTAGAATTCTCATTGTATTTCGTGTGCGATAGATTTTTTCTCATTTGCATTTGCTATAATGGTCGAAATCTAGATACGAAAGATAATTCTGAGACTTACCACTACAAATAATTTAAATAATATAATCATGTTTTAAATCGGGATGAACTAAAATATAAATACAGATTATTCTTTCATTCTGAAAAACTCCGAAGAAACATTAAGAAGCTTTTATTCAGAAAAACTTTTTTCTATGAATTTGTTAAAGTTTAATTTTTTTAAAGAATGATTGTTAAAATTTGAATGAAATACCTTCCTTAACTTCTTCATTTTAAAGCAAAAAAACTTTATATTTATTGATAAATTTAACTACGTAAAATATTTTTTGATACATTTCAATTTTAATGAGCATTTATCTGTAATAAGCTCACAAACTTATAGTTAATATTTGCATGTTTTTCTCGTGCCTAATTATTTAAATGCCAAAAAATGTGCTTCTCGAACTCAAGGAGGTTTGAAGTGCAATGATTTGGCAAAATTTCGAGTTCAAAATGTTTAACGATTTCAATGCTGTCTTCTTTGTATTTCGTCGATAGTTACTAAAATATCTATTTATCAAAGAATTAAAGCTATGTATTTTAAGTCCTGAGCATATTGAATCAAAAAGGAAAACTTATACTTTTCAAATATGTATTTTGAAAATGCACTTATGCACAGATATGCACTTTTAAAATGCCTCTAAGCAACATTTTAAAACAATGACCCATCTTCAAACAAATTGCGATTTTTTAAAAATATTGGCTGTATTCTAGAAGATATAAATTTCTTCCGTATTCCTTTCACGATACTGCGATAGTAGTTATGAACACTTAAATGCATTCTTGTGAACGGCATATTGACATGCCTTTGGTAAATAAAGTTTTTCAACACGAAAGTTGTCTTAATTCGTTGTTTGAGTATTAAGAGGCAGTTGTTTTGTATAATTATTTGCTTATAAATAGCATTAAGAAGTGAAAGAATAAAAAGGTAAAAACTTTTTTTAAAGAATTTTTTTGTACTTTTCGGATCAATGATTCTTTAATTATGATATTTTAAAAAAATATAACACTTTTTAAAACATTCATTTAGTCTTTCATATTTCTGTAAGTACCAATAACTCATAAATACTCCTGGCAGATTTATATGATAACTTTGTATTAATTTAGAAGAGTTTTTTTCAGAATAAATAAGTTATTATGTTTAATGCCATACAATTTGAATTTTATTTATAAGATACTAATTACAATTTCATTAAGAATAATTATTATATTTCAATCGAAAAATTATCAAAACAAATTACAGAGCGCTACTTATGAAGCTCCGCTACGGAGACAATGCAAATATTTTTCAGTTTTTAAATAAACACACCGTTAGCTTTAAAAACTAAAATTTTTTTGCATTGTCTCCGTAGCGGAGCCCTCGAGTTCGAAGACCAATTTTAAATGGCTCCGGTCCGGAGCCCTCAAGTGCAAAGGGTTAAATACGATTAGAAATATCTTTTGAAGCTTGATAGTTGAATAATACAACAGATAAATGCTGATAAAGAGATAATATAATTCAAAAGAAATATGTTTTTATATGAAAAACTAGCAGTACCCACAGAATGTTGCCCATGGCATAACACCCAAAAGGAAAAATTAGCTTTAAAATAAGATATGGCATAAATATGCCACGCAAAATCAAACAGACATAAATATATATTTAGAGGTCCTCAAAGATATCGACAAAACAATTTTTATGGTACGCATTCAGAAATATTTAGATTGTTAAAAATGTAAAAACATAATACGTTGATAAGCAAAGCAATTCACTAAAAATATAGAAAAGCATTCTACATTTGTTTTTCAACTCTGTATAATCTGATACGAAAATAAATTCAGCTTGCATCATAATATTTCTTGGTAAACTGTACTGACTGAGCGATCTCCCTCAAGAGATTCATTCTATCTCTTTAATTCAATTGTAATGAGATTTAAAGAGAAACTTTTACCTAGCTGAACAGAATATTCTTCTTTCTTGCGTGTAAATATTCTTTCTCCGATACTAGCTTACCGAACATTTCTTTCATCCCATTTTCGTTACCACACAACAAACGAAGCGTTTGGGCATTTTTCTCCGGCCGGATTTTTTGAGGAACATAATGAATTTTGAATCACAGTTTAAAATCAAACATAAATTAAGAAATTTATAGCATATGTATACCATAGTCCTTGCTATTTGCGCATGCTCAATTTAAGGTTTTCGAGTATGCGTCAATAAGTGCATACACTGCTGTTTAATGCACAAGTGAATCATAGTAGGAAAACAATTAAAATCGGAATTATAAGACTTCTTTTTTATTTTCATATTTCTTCGATATACTAAAACCTTACCCCAAAAATATCCTACAAAATGGTACAAATATCTCCGAAATTAGATAAATTTTTCACTTTTAAATATATACACGATTTAGGAGACTTAATTTTATACTATGTATAGATACTGTCTATTTTATTTAGCTTCCTTTGACATAAAACTTCGCTGTGGAAAATGGAACTCCAACTCTATAATATTCAGGAATACATTATCAAATATTAAATTTTATGGTCAAATGTAAAACTTGTATTTAATTCCCTACATGAATATATTCTGAAGGAATTTAAACTATTTGATGAAATATTCAAGCTAAATTTAAACATCTCTTTCAAAGCCCTTTATCAAAAGATGGAAGATTTTGAAATCTGTTTGAAGTTCCGTCAAATTTTGAGTAAATATACTTTACCTAATGATCGAAGAGATGTATTTAATCTTCCATACGGAAGTTATACACAGAAAATATTTACAAGGTGTCCTAGAAAATAAAATTGAAAATGAAAAGTACATATTTCAATATTTCCATTGAATTCGTAAATTTGAAATTAATTTGAGCAAATCATTAATAAATGAAGATGAGTTTTATAAATAAATCAAATGTATTTATTAAGATGGAGGCTTTCTACAACGTATACTTTATGTAAGATTGAAACAAAATTTTTAAATTTAATGTTTTTGGTATAGTTTTATTGTTAGTCCTTACTACAATAAAGTAATAAGCGCAACTGAAATTCGACAATGGATTGAGCTGGAAAGTCTATTTCATAACAATTTAATTTGTATTCTCTGATTTTAGATTAATTTTCTGGTAATATTTATTTAATCCATTCAGGATTTCTTCAACAGTTATATTTTTTTTATCTTTTAATACAGCTGATTAATGTTGAAAATTAGTTTTCAGAAAACGTTTAAATTCTATCTGCTAATTGATTTATAAAATTTAGCTGTGAACAAATGGATTTTTTTTATTGAGCATAAAAAGGTTATCTTTCATCTAGAGTGATTTGGCTTTCTCTAGCTCCAATCTGTCTAACTGCGAATGGAATTTAGTTAAAACAATTTTCGTGTATTTCTAAAAATAAATCAGTTTTTTTATTTCCGAAAAATTCGTTTACTATCATAAAAATAAAAATTATCTATTTTAAATGAATTTTTTCACTGTACAATTCTAAATTTCTTTACACGTTTAATTTTCTTTTTAAAATCTCGGGAATAAATTAATTATATTGGTTTTCTTTTGTAATTTAAAAATTATTGGTTGTAATGAAAAAATATGTATTTATTTCTCTTTGAAAATAACAAAATTAATCCATAATTTTCTTTGAATTATGTTCCATTTTGTTATTTTCTTGGCCTTTTCATATTAGCCGAATTAAAAAAAAAATTACAGAAATTATGTTTTCTGCAATCTTAAAACGTGAATATAATCAACTGTGGTTAAATAAGCTTTTTTCTTTTAAAGATTATATTTTAAGAATCACTTTTATTTAAACAATTGACAGTTTCAATTTCTTGAAACTGCATAGTAAAAATATTTACTATTCTTGACGAATGTACCCGTCATAACAAAAAATGTTGTAATTTGTCCATGACGAGTATACTCGTCAAAAGCTGTTTAGTTTCGTAATATTAAGCAACACTAAAGCTAAGGTTTTGGGGTCGAACTCGCAATTTTTAACCGTGGTCAGAACACGAGGATGACACCTGAGCCGGCAATCCCCTTTCCCCATCGTCGGATCTAGATCCTGAAGCCGTCTTGTTCCAACCTGGGACCTAATATGAAGTAACCATGGCCCAAGCAGCTGTTGAATATTACCTTGCTAAAAACAGTTGTAATTAGGCTTTGAATAACGCAGATTTCGATAGATGTGTATTATAGCTATAAAAGATTTAATGCAAACAAGAAATTCAGATTAGAAAGCATAATATGAAACTCTTTGTCCGAAACCGAGACCTTACCCCTAGGCCACAGTGGTTCCATCAAAAACTGTTTGTTTGAATGAACTTCCCGTTTCAAAGCAATGCTTGGGCTATTATGGGATGAACCACGAATTTTTGAACCACGATCAGATGACGAGGACGAACCACCCTTCTACAATACACCACTCCAGCGGAAGAACGTCTGACCTGACAGATTTAACGAGCAAGAGATCTCCTTGCCGGATAGTTCTTCGGTTGAATCGAGTCTAGAATCTGAAACCATCCGGTTCTCAAGGCGGGATCTTAACAGGCCATTGCGGCCACAAAAACTCTTAACTTGCCATTAAGTTAACCGGAAGTCTTGCATTATTAGGAACAACCCTAAAACTCGATCTTTCACTTAGACTGAAAAATATATCTCATGACAAGCTAAAAAAATGTGTAAAAGTTGTATACTACCCATTTGTAAAATTATATTACCAAATAGGTAAATGAAATATTGGATTAAAGATGTAACACTAAAACAATTAAATGTTATCCAGTTGTCATTGTTGTTTAGTTTTTTTTTCCTTGAAAGATTTTTATATCACCTTTTTTTAAACTTATACTAGTTCAAGTTGTTGAAGTTCAAGAAATTCGTTCACTTTAGCTGCACTTATTTGAAATCAAAGTAATTTGGGAAGTAAATAAACTCATGCATTCATTTTGATTCACATTATATATTTCGTATCAGTTTCAATATAATAGACTATTTTTGCCTTCCAAATCGGAGATGAAAGAAAGCGAATTTTGAACATAAAATCATTACAGATCCATTTATTATTCGTTATGTTTTGTCAACATTATATAGAATTTTACTTAATGTAAGGGCTATAAAAAAATCCTTGTATTAAGGGAATTATTCATCGAATTACTTTTCCGAGTACAAAGGATTAATATCTTATTGATAAATTAAACATTCGATTGAATACTATTTTTGAAGCGTGATTCTATGCGTATTGCTTTTACAAAATAACGAAGCACTAATTACATTTAGTTTCGCAGCTACACGGGGCTATTTTGGAATGAACATCGAAATTGATATAATGTCCATAACTCCAAACTTCTAAATAATGAAAGGATGTTTTGTCCCAGTTAATAAAACCGAATTATCTAATAACGTAACACACTAATTAACCAAAGAGTCAATATAACCATTTACTTATATTGCTGTTCCTCACGAATTGGGTTTCGAATCGGCAATATTCCAATCGCGAAAAAGAAAAATACGCTATAGAAAATAAAATACTTTAAAACATCAAGTAATATGCTTATTATGAACATCTCAAATTCAAAAAGGATTATTTAGAAAATAAAAGTTATCTTAATCATATAATTTCTATTTTTATAAAATAGATTTTTTTTAGTTGTGCATGTAAATATACAACACGAAACATTGCTTTATTTCTATTTAAGGGTAGTCTGACCCAACACAGCACACATTTCGTCTATTTGCCGATTTAATTTACCGAAAGTATAAGAAAATTTGATAAATTTTCTGTTTGAATAAAAACCCTGCATATTCAGCAAATCTATTTTATATATAAAGATATTTTTAACTTCCGAATTTTCTTCATATTGTGGGCCGAACAATGGCCAAACAATAACAAGTCCAGATGATATTTTAGAATTTAATGCATGACAAAATTAGGTTAGTGGTGAACAAATGATAACTAATGTAAGGATGTAAGGGATAATCAAGTTTGGTGATAATAGGCAAGTTTGTTTTTTAACAATACGTTGTAGTATTTAGCCTTCGTCTTTTAAACACGTCGTAATCATCTCGCCTTGTCCAGGCATCAACTGAAATTCGCTCTTGTTTCTTCCACCAGAGGCGCTGTTTAGTAGAGGGATGTGTGCCTGGCACCACAATATTAACCATTTAAAAATTATGAAATTCAATGTATAATGACTTAAATAGCTTTAGAATTTTATTTTGGAATCATTCAAAATTTATTCAGCTAAAATAGTGAACTTTTGTAGTAAATAAATAGTTATTATCTGAAAATTAGCTGGTAATAAGCAATTAATATAAATTTTTAATCAGCCATAACGAAGAATGTTTTAAGAAGTGAATAAACAAATTAGTTTTTTAAAATCTTATTTAAATAGTATTTCAAAAAGTTCATGCTACACTAACAGAAATAATAAAGTTACTTCATCGCATTTTTCTGTTATTTTATGCAAATAAAAATCTAAGAAAATTTTCTATATAAGAAAATGCGACGAGCGAAATTCTACCCCTAGAAAATGTAACAAACTTCATTGGCGACATTTAAAATATGTGAAAAATTCTGAATTTTTTTTTTTTGAATTTAATAAGCACAAAATAATTTCGCTTCAATGTTACAAAATATAATCAGTATAAACTAAGTTAAAATTATTTCAAGTAATATAAATTGAAATACATCATTCTCCAAGCACAATATATTACTATGCTTATAAATAAAATACTCATTCAAAATTGAACGAACAGTTCTAGAAAAACATTACAAAGTAAAATTTTTGAAAGCATTTTAAGCTGCTACCTGGAAACTAATTTCAAATTTTCAACCACTGAGAGTATCCAACTAACAAAACTTTCTTTTTCCATTTAGCTAAATTGACATCTGTTTCCTTCTGCTGAAGTTTCAGTATGCTGAGGATCATCTTTAGCCGATTTCTCCTCAGCATGTGTAGATGAGTCTTGTTTCATCGATTCAGCAACCTGCTCTTCGGAATCTCCCAAAGATAATTTAGACAAAGCTGTTGAAAATTTTTCACTTTGCTTTTCCTCAGTAGCCATCTCCGAAGAATCGGCTAACGAAAGCGCAGACATGCTTTCCAGCGTTGAAGCATCAGATTTGGATTCAACGGATTCTAAACCCTGGTCAGCAATTTTTGAAGGTCCTGCCTTTGGAGATTCCGAATGAACATCAGATACAGTTGCACCTTCACATCTGGACTCCACCTCTTGGTAGATGTTACTGGTTTCAGTTGTCGATTCTTTATTTTCAGCATCCAATCCAGATTTCGAAATCCTTCGTAATGGGATTGTTTCATGTTCGTTTTCCGAATTCATAGTCTCATCCGAGTCTCCTGGGGGTAATCCAAAAATACTTCTTACGTATTTGTAGTCATGTCTGGTTCTATCACGCCAGATTGGTTCAGTTGGCAATTCAGGTTCCGGTTGAGATTCAGTTTGGGATTCTGTCGGTTGTTGTAGTTGAAGATCTGAAGGGTGAATTGGCAACCAATCAGATGGTTGTGTTGGGGCGCTATAAACTCGCTTACTTTCGTGCATTACCTATAAGAGAAAAAAGAAGTAAATGTAAGTTATTGTTTGACAACTGATTCTAAAATCACGTTTCTGCTCATGCGTTAGGATGGGTTTAATTCTTCAAAATAAGAGTGGGAGGAAAGAGGAAGGGAGGAGATATTTACATTTAACAAAAAATAAACTCGAATACTCGGACTGAATTTAATAAATTCCGACACGATATTTACATACACATGAAAAAAGTGAACAAAATAAGTACCTAACAAAGCGAAAATCAAGATCAAAGAATGATGAAGAATCATGGAATTGCGTTCATCTTTCCAAGTCTCTCCCTTTAATAGGATAGAATCGCCAAAAAGTGACAGTCTCAGAATATTGAAACGAACAGTACCTGTGATTTGTTTAAATTTTATTTCATTACATAATGACTTTGTTAAGCTAGTATTGGGCTTAATTATGCATACAAACGGTTTTGAAGCACAGTTAAAGATATTTTTTGGACGTATTTCAAAATTTTCAACTCAGAGTAGCTTTTCATTTTAAGACTAATTCCAAAAAATGAATTTAATTTGGAGGCTGATGGATTTAACGAAACTTTTATTTGAGAAAAATTCCTTGCAATGTCTGAGAAACGTGTGACACGTCTTTGAACCTACTAGTTATTGTGCTAGTATTATCAAATTAAATCATTAAAAAAATCATTAGACCAACCATTTTAAAGAGAGAATTGATTGTTGGGTATAGTATAGTTTTTTTAACTTCCCGTTTTTAAAGCAAAACTAGTATTATTTTGGGACAGACACCGTAATATTTAACTGTGGTTAGACGAGAACGACATCTGACCCGTCAACCCCTCTCCAAACTTCCCTATCACATAAGAACTTATTGTTTTAAATTCAAGGTGATTTGTTTGTTAGATTTCACTACTTTTCATAGGTTTTTAACCGTTAGGATTAAAAATGGGTCATATATAGATACATAGCTAACAAAATGCTTAAAATATATAGCATAGCATATACATAAACATAGCAAAATTTGCTTAGATTATAATTCAAGCAAATTATAATTCGACTTGTAAAATTCTCGATTTTTGACATAAATTAGTTTTAATATTATTCATTTCATCCTATATTAATATTTTGTACCCTACTAATACATACTATAATGCATGGAATTGAGTATTAAATACTGAACATTTAAAAAAGCATATTATATGGGTGCATATTCACTGATGTTTCTAATATACTATGATTAAATTTTTAATATATTGATTTGTTAATTATTATAATTAAAAAATTTAAATCTATCATAAAATGACTAAATTTCTAATATAATATTAATTTTTCAGTTAGTGCTACTCAAATTCGTAAGTCCAAAGCTCAGTTTAAAATTAAATTTATATAAATGCATAAAGTTTATATATCAATAAATATGAATGTTTAACTATAAATTGTTTAGCTATGTAAGTACATCGTATTGTGTGTGTGTGTGGGGGAATGTTTGTCTTTCGTTTAAAGTTACTTTGAAATTCATATATTAATAAAGTTATTTTTTAGATCTTCTCTCTCAGGCTATTGATATAGGGATAAACCTTTTTAACGCAAACAGTTTTAGTTTGAACAGCATGGATCCACTTATCTGTATTAGAATAAATCCACTCTTCTGTATTAGAATAAATCCACTCTTCTGTATTAGAATAAATCCACTCTTCTGTATTAGAATAAATCCACTCTTCTGTATTAGAATAAAGGGACTTAAGCATATTTGGCCATCTTATCCTATCTTGTGCACCGGAAAAACTATAAACTAACTGATTTAATTTGCATTTGTTCCATATTTACAGCATGTCTTATGGCGACCTTACATTCTCCAGTTCCTTTCAATGTCCAGACTTTGCTTTTACATTTCAAAAGTTTAAGCAAAATTACGGAACTTACGTAACAAAAGATCAGCGATGTTACGAAGAGCATCACAAATCCAAAAATAATGGCGTATTCATAATATTGGCCTGCTTCCCCGGCAACGATGAAAGAGAAGAAAGCCATCAAGAAGGAAAGAATGAAACCCAGAAGACTACATGTCGTGCGATAATACCTGTAATTCTGTAAATAAAAAGAAATAGGAATTAAATACAATAGCTCTACTAGATTTAGCCTTTAAATTGCCATGCATCGAATCATTGCATTCTAATACAGTGCTTACGAGTCACGAGATTTCTCGTTTTTTTAGCAGGTGGACATTGTGGCCGCGTCACGAGATATCTTGCTTTCATGTTTTTTGGCTAATTCGATGCATAATCCTCCAGAGGCGCATTAAGGACAACACATCAATCTAAGAGGTACGTCCGGAACAGCACGTCCAACTTCTACGTTCTAAAATCGCAACTTTATTATTTGTGAAGTAATTAGCTGGTAACTGGCGCGTTGCTGCCAAAGAAGAAATAATTTTGGAAATATCGTTTATTATTCAAATTTTAGGGTGGACAATATTTTGTTTATAGGTCTTCAGTCGAAACAAATTTAACTGTTCTACTCGTAACCATCCAGCATATAACTGGTTATGTGAAAAACATGGATTTCTTAAGTTCAGTCCGCGCACTTCAAGTAATTGAGATTGTGCTTTGTTGATGATCATTGAGAATGTAAGTAAAATTGGGATCTGCTGTCGTTTGAAATCAAAAGGAATGTTGGTCGGAATAATGGGAACGCCTGGCTTGAGCATAGTGCTTTACCAAATATCACACTTTAAAACATTATTCAAGTCGGTGAAAAATAATGGTTAAAATGTAAAACATCTTGTATAATAAATACATGTATAAAATACATTGTAATGTTTAAGAATTCTTTATGTAAATATAATGCCAAATCCAACTTTAAAATGTGCACATAAGCATCCTATTGCTTCCCAATCATGCTAATAAAGCGCCGTATGCAATGTGTTAAGATGACACATGAACTAAATTATTCTTTATTCTATGGACTTTATAATTCGATGCATAACATAGTATTGTATCTATTAGTATCAAGAGCCCAGTTGATTTATTTGAATCATGCTGATTATATATTTCTTGAACAAATATGTCGTCTATTAGATAATAGATGGTACATATGCTTTACTGCTCGAATTAAGTGAGATAAAGTTTTTCTTGTTTGAATTGGTATGTTATTACCAGTGGTATCCCGAGCCCTTTCAAACCGGTTATATCGTATTAGAAGTAGTGTGGCATTGGCTATAATTTTCTGATCAGTAGCTCAATTGTGAGGATTTCAGAGCGGTATCTGCTGGTTATAATTTCGCGATCTGTGTAACTGTATTAGTTTTGATTGTTTAAAAAATGTATATTGCTCAGAGGAAACGAAATAATCGCTCTTAATAAATGCTCTTCTATGACTGAAAGACAACTATGGTAGTTTATATGCTAAAAACAAATATTTCATGAGTTTTTAACTACATTTCAAGATTTTGGATGACTCCCCCCACTCCATCCCCAAAAAGAAAACTAGGACGCAAGAAGAAAAACTAGACTTAAAACTGATAAAATTCTTATAAGAAATAGTAAAATAAATTCAAGAAGGACAAGAACAGATCTTCGGCGGAATTTATTGGATAATGGTGTTGAAGTGAACATCTCAACTGTATGGAAAATGCTTCTGGATGTTGGCCATGAAGCAACAAGACCGAGAGAAAATCGATTTCTAAATCCGAAAGTGGTATTTAGCATGGCCAAAAAATTTCGATCATGATCGAGTAAATTCGAATATAAAATGCGAGGCTTTAGAATAGAGTATCAATTACAATAACCACTAAAGTGTGATACCGGCCCGATCTGATGTCATAAGGTGTTTAGTGAGATTTCGATGCCACGGCAGCAAAAAGTCGGGGACTATAGGTGTGATCAACAAGCAAGCAATCACCATGAGATAATCCAACTATTGAGAACAAGTACCATCATCGGAAGAGGGAGGTTGATTCAGCCCCAATTCCTTATTATGCGCGACAATATCGCAAAAACCAAACATACTGGGACTTCAACCTACTTTCATCTATATTGCGTCTTTCCATGCGGGGTGTATCAATACAATACCGAAGATAAGCTCCTCGCCCCTTTCCCCTTAAGTCATTCGTATAAATCTGGATAACCGAAACACCACTAAAGCATCGGAAGAAATTATGGCTTTGCTCCAAGGTCCATAACCGGACTCGGTACAACCCCTTCCATATATATAATTCGCATCCGTTCTGTCATCGATAAGGGTAATTGCAAACCCCGCAGTATTTCTGAATTCACCAGGAAAGCGAGAACCAACCATGATATCTGAAGCTTCACATACCCATGTCTGGAATTCCCTTTTAATGGCAGGCGAGTGATGGTGAAATAAAACTATTTTTCTTCATTTTTGCTATTCTTCGATTATAGCATATTTTAGCAGTAGACAAGCTAAAACAAAACATTTAACCCAAACCATAGAATTAAAATGGTTCGTTTGAGTGTAAAAACCCAGATTTATATCAACAAATTTTAAGTAGATTAAATATGTCAATCCTATTTATAGGGTTAGTTGAACCTAGTTAAAGGACAAGGTTTAACTATATCAACCATAGCTAAGATGCATACTTTAACTATAATACACCTGTGGTGGCAAAATATTTCAAATAAAGAAGAAAAAAGGCTCTGAGCAGATTAATACAATTTATACTCTGTTCAGCAAACGATTGCAATTGATTCAGTTTTTCAAAAAAGTGTACAAATTCACACTGTCTTACAATTTCCAAGGCACAGGAGGACATCGTAGATCGCAGATGAATGTTTATATTAAATGCTAGTAAAACCCAATTTAAAGATATCCCTTAATTTGCAATATTTTTGGTTATCAGAAAAAGAAATGTTAAAAGACAATATTGTAAATATAATTTTAAATAATTAGCTTAAATTTTTAACCGATAAATGGATATCAATGAATACAAATTTTGTTTCAATCAGACTGATACCAACTTTATTTTATCACTGATTATTTAATATTTAAATGTAACATTCAAAAAATTATTATTAGGTTCAATCTTACTATAGTGTAAATGTATAGAAAATTAAAGAAGACGTTTCTAATTTCTTGAAGCAAAAAGTTAAAAATATTGCTTGATAGCAATGTTTTGTTTTATAAGAGCAGTTAAAAGTCAGATTTATGCTAATATTCACAACATACTGTTTAGTACATTGCTTAATGTGATAAAGATATGTTAATGAAGAATTGTAGCATCGATTTCTGAATCACATTCAGGATAAACTTTCAACAATTAATGGGTAGTGTCAATTGAAATACTGTACATAATGATTAGAATTAGTCTTCAGAAAAATAGTACTTTGGTTAATAACATTATTCCCTACAATGGCTGAATAAATGCGTTAAAAAATGTGTTTAAATTCATTCTCCAGAATTAAAACAGATGCAGTTAGATGGATTTTATTATGGTTTATTCCATAAAATTTATATTACCTTATTTTACAAATTTAGCTAAATTATCTTTTTAACATTGCTTTTCCATTCTTATTAAATTAGGCATTTTAATCAAATCAATCAATTCTACTAAATATTTAGTAGAATTTTATTTATCAGAATGTGGAACTTTTATGAAATAAATGTGCAACCTTTATGACGTCTATAAATGGCATAATTTACAAAATAAATTTAAAAATACAGTAAATGAATGCGCATATATTATAGGCATGATTGTAAGTAAAAATTTTATGAAGTTCATTTCATTGTGTCTTAAATACAGGATCAAGAATTAAATATTTTGTTTAATACTGCAGTGGTACCGGATACTAAAGCAAACTTCAAGCACCTGACTAAACAATAACACGGGTATTATAAGAATTCCTTGGAATTTTAGCTTACATGTAAGCTTCTTATATTAACTTTAGTGAAAGGCATACTGTATATTTAAAAATATATTGTAGAATGACAAATTAAAATACTTTGTTAAATCTTATATAATTTAAACAGCATATATTAATCGTAAATTTTTCACATCGATGAACATTAACTCAGAAAACTACTGTTAATATATGCAAGAACTTACATTTTTATTCCAACTTGCATAAATTGAAACACATTAAAAACAAAGCGAAATTTATAACTACATTCCATTTGCCTTTTTTCATTATAATACATTTAAATAACCAGAAGAACCAATTTTCTAGAAACCATGGAAAATTACATGCCAGTTCCTTACTTAATCAGGATTAAAATTGTTTTTAGTTATCTGTACTTACATCTTCCTCTTCTGGACGTGTATTATCCATCTTTGAGCTATTACTAGGAACTATGGACTAACTAACGAAAAGACAGATTTTACTGGAATGGTTTACTTTATGATTCAGAAAATCGCACTCCAGCGCATGCTTCTGGAACTACCAATGACTGGACGAATTGGTGCAATATGATTTCTTTAAGAAATATTTAAAACTAACTCTGTCAAGGGCATTCAGGACATGGTGGATGACTGCTGGCTGATGAAATGAATGATTGAAAGATTGAGAGTTCGAATCATGAGGTAGCAATACCTAAGGCTATTGGGGAAGGCCATTTCTTATTAGCGCTATGTAGAAAATACTTGCGTTTTGCTCACAAAACTTGCTTGGATGTTTTTTTTACCTATTTGACACTTGCTCAAAAAAAATCACCCCACCACTTTTAAAAGTTTTCATGCAGTTAAATAGAATCAATTGTTAATGAATATAAAGTTTAGAAAATATATTATTAACATTATTGATAAAAAAACTGCATATCCGAACATACCGTTAACGTTCCTGTTCTGATATCTAACAAAAAATAATGAACGGAAGAATAAGTTTGTAACCATGCTAAGGGGAAATGAAATTGCAGTCGAAACGTTTTGAAAGTTAAACGACTAAGGAAGCGTGTTATCTATCCAAAGTTACCTATCTTTAATGTCATGTGAAACTAAATAATTGCAATTCTATTTGAATTCCATAGATAATTAATTCCGCAATTATCTAGTAACGAAATCAAACACATTGAAAACATTCGTTAACTAAAATGTTAAATGCTCTTATTCAATGGTAATTTCTTTTTTTAACTATTATATATTTTTCAAGTTCCTTTTTTTCTAAATATGAACATGAAAGAAAATAATAACATTTTAAAAAGAAAGTAAGTATTTTTGAATAAGAAAACTATAGGAAAAAATAACTATCAAAAATTAAAATCTTGGAAAAGCCGAAACATTACTTTAAATTTTAGGTGAATTATTTCTCTATTGATATCCTTTTTCAAACTATATATTAGGAAATAATAAAAGTTAATGGCTTATAATGAGAAATGTAAAATATTAAATTTCATCATTGAACACATCACGATTTTCTATGAATAAAACAGTATTCTCGATCTTTCTTGGAATATAACTCTTAATGAGATTTATGGTTTCACAGGCTTCACCGAATATAGAAATCTGTTTGACTTTCAGAATAGCCAGAGTAGTGGAAGAATTCACAAAATATTCTATTTCTGTTACATATATTTATCAATATTTACAAGTCTGGGGTGAAACGATAAGCTTGATGGACGAGTTGCAAATCTTTACTGTCAACAAACGAGTTCCAAATGTTTACCTGGGTTGAGAACATAATTCAGAATTTCAGGAATTGTAAATTTGCCTTTCATTTTTATTCAACTATTGCAACGCACAATTTCAATTTCATTTTATGATTGATTTATTGGACATCGTATAAAGATCAGATTTATTTAAAAATAATTTAACTAGACCAATTTTCGATTGATAAACTTTAGTAATTAGAAAAATAAAACTGCAGTGAGAGTCAAAAGAAAAGTAAACACCCATGATCAACATAGAAAATGTGTTATTTCAAATATATTATTGACATATAATAAAAAATAGATATATAAAATTGTTAATTTATTTAATGAGAATCAAACAAATTGGAAACAATCAGTTAAAATACAAAACATCAAGAGATAAACCGATTTGAACCTGCGATCATCAAAATTTTTAGCTGCAAAAAAAGTAAACATTCATAACTATTTCTCCGTTAAATGTTTTAATTTCATAGATATTAACATTTTTTGTTAGGATTCTTGATATTAGTTAAAGACTTATATTCTGCCTGAATTTATGTAAATTCCCAGAAAAGTCTGAAAAAAAAATTGCAATGGATAAATAAACAGCACTAGGAACGAAAAAAACTGATAATAAATTTGAAGGAAAGTAGTAAGCCCTTATGCTAAATATGAAAAATTGTTGAAAGAAGCCAATTCACAGTGATGTAAATATGATTAAAGTTGTCCACATACAGATAGATTAAAGATATTCAAAGAACAAGGAGGTTAAGACTTATTTCTGATACAAAAGTGGGAGCAATAGTGCAATATGCAAAATCTAATCCAGCAGCAAGTGTAATTAAGATATCTCAAAGCATCTAGCAAAGATCAGCGAAGACAGTAAATTCAAGTACTTTAAGGGGAGTTTTTGATGAACATGGTTCCCTTGGCAGGATTCTACGTAAAAAACCATTCACCAGATACCGAACCAGAAAAAGCATTTGCTATTTGCCAAAAAGTACATAAATAAGGATTTAGATTTAGTAAGTATTTAGTGTTATTAGCATTTTATTTTATATCAGGTCTATAGTTAATCCTCAACTGAAAACAGAGCAATGTCTCAAAATCATTTGTTCAATAAATGTAATGAAAAGAAATAACTTTTTTTTTAGTGGCATGAGATTTTTAATTTTGATCATCTGATCTGCATTTAAAAGAATGATCGAAGTACGTTTTCTGAATGAATGTCACCCAACAAAAGGAAATTATTATGATTTAATCATATGTGATTATAGAGGTGAACTATGAAAGCAGGAACTGTAAGTATTGTGTTAATTAACATTATTTTAAAAAAACATTTAAAGTTTCTCAGTATACAGAATGATATGCGCGGAAATAGATCGGTTGCATTCTATTCTCTTACTAAAAAAATTAATTTTATTATATTTGTCCAAAAAATGGAATTCTGGCATAGAATTTAAATTAAAAATCGGGAAGCAGATGGGATCTGAACAATAAATATTACGAATTCTAAAAAAAAATCCATTTTCAATGAAGGATTGGCAATAATTCATAAGAAATATGCAAATAAAACCTAACAAACTAATTTATATTCAAAATAAAAATGAGCTCATTTGTAAGTTTTTTCAGAAATCAAAAATAATCATTGCAGAATTTCAATCGAATAATAATTTATTTTAATTTCAAAATATAATATTTTTTTAATTCAAAAGTAAATAAAAAGGAATTGAAAAATAAATAAAAATGATATTTCCAAAGGAAAAGGCAATAAATCAAAGTTAACAAATACAAAGAAAGGATTTTCAGCAATCTCATGAAGAATCTGAAATTCAAAATCCGAGCTGAGCATAAGAAACTCAACGTAGAATAAATCGTAAGAAATTTGATTCGTTCTACAAATTTTGATTCATTATAGGAAGGCTTCCGGTTTATTTACTTTTTGGATTAGTCTCCATGGAAAATCATAAATCTTCTTAAGTAACTTATCAATAATACCAAGAACGATATTTTTTCATGTTTGATGAAGACACATACATCAGGATTACAAGAATTGAAATGATGAAATCTAGCATTCTGAAATTGGTTCCTGGAAATATTTGAAGGTCTATTTCAAGTAGTCAATAAATCTTTATAAATGCATTAAAATATTTTACGGAATTGTTATTTCAGGTAATCCTGATTCTATTTTGTTAGAGAAAAGAATATTTGAATAGATGCAAGCGGAATATTTGAGACATTTATAACCGCTTTAGCGAGCTTATAATTTGATTTAAATTATGCGAATGTTTCAAAGCTGACTTTATTGTGCTACGCTCTCTTAGTTTGCAAATATTTATGTTTTTTTGAGTAAGGAATATCACGAAACATTCTGCATAGCAGCATATGTTACGTTATATTAAAACTTATATACATAACTTTTTATAAAAGCAGATGTCCTTTACTAGCGATAGCGCACCTTCCTCGTGGTCTGGTTGTCTCGGTTCCAGTCCTGGCTCGGGCATAGTTGTTTTTTACCCTGTGTTGTATTTTTGAGGTGTGTGTGAAAGAACTTCCCTGTAAAAAGGAGTTGCTCAAGCGAGTATGAGAGTGTCATCTTCATATGAGCTGGAAATCACACTTCTGTCCCTGGATGCTCAGCGACCTTTACTCTCAGAAGCTACAGTACAAACTGCAATAGATTTGTCTACGGCCTATATTGAATAACAAGAACAACAACTTATTATAACGTATTAGTATATTATAATTTCTTATAGCATATTATTGCAAAGCATATATTGTAATTTAACTGAACTTTCTAAATATTTATAGCAATGAATAAACCCTTTTTTTTAAAAAAAAAAAACTTTGCAGTAAAATGTTTACTTAACTGCTACTTCAGGTAATTCTCGTTTTATTCTGTTTGAGAAAAGAATATTTGAATCGATGCAAGAAGAAAATATGATATGTTTATAACCGCTTTAGAGGAATTATAATTCCATAATTTGAGTTAATTTGTATTAATCTTTGAAAACATGACTTTATTCTGTCGTGCCCTCTTAGTTATGCTATGAAAATTCCTTATATTATGAGAACTTTTACTGAATCTATCGAATCATTCTTGCTGAGTTATGTGGTGACTATTCCCCGGCATGGGTTGATAATATCCAAAATATGAATCACGTTTTGCACAAGTGACTGAAATTTTTTTTCACAAATCTTAATTACAAAATCCCATACCATATTTGATACATTTAAGTATGAATTCTTTAAATTATCGAATTTACGTGTTTTTGAAATATCATACCGACAGACAGTCAACCCATAGGTGAATTTGATTCAAAATTTGGCGAGTGCTTTCATTTTGTAATTATATTCGAATTGATGGACAGACGAACTCAGAACAGATTTTACTTAAAATTTGACAGAAATCTGCAAATATTATCTAAAGACCGTATACCAGACTGTCTAGCTCAAAGAAATTGTGGATTACTTTATTACAGACAAACTGACATTTTCCAAAATTCTGTTTTTTGAAGTCAAGAAGGTCTAAAACGTTTAGATTCATCGAAATTTCGAGTTCGAATTTTTGGGAGATTACTTGCTTTCTTCAGATTAGTTATGTGTGAAAGTTAAAATAAAAAACTGTTATGGAAATCTTTATATTTATCAAATGATTATGAATTATCCTATAAAATATAAATTCATCAGCAAACTAATGTGTGCATTCAACTAATATATTTCCTGTGACACTTGCCATTGGGCAGGCTCGCTGTTACGGAGACAGCGATTTAAGCCAATAGGGTGCATCTCTTGTTTTAGTAGCGCCAACTAAGGCCAAGAGTACCACTTTGTCACTCACCCATCACTCATTCGCTTGCACAACCTCTTTCTAGTGGAGGGCACAATCATACATTTCACATATAGAACAGAGGAAGAACAACCCTGCCCGAACCGGGACTCGAGCCCATGACACCCAGATGAGGGGCAAGATGGGCTTCACCTATACCAGGTGAAGCCCAATTTATTGATAAATATTTATCAATAAATTATCAATTTATTGATATCAATTATCAATATTTATCAATAAATTATCAACAATTTATCAATAAATTGACGCCCCCCAGGGCGTCAATTTATTGATAAATGGGTGTGGGTTTGCAGTATATAAGTAATGTTAATTTATAATATACTTATTCATTTTTTTGTAATTTCAATCGCTAAAGAAATTTCGAAAAATATGAAAGAAACTCGTCTAGCATTACAATTTCGTAAAGTTTTTAGAAACGAGAGCCATTTACTTCTCCATATTTCGAATGAGATCATGTAAAGAGACTAAACAAAGCATATAACCTTTTTATTTTATTTCATCGAACCTTTAATATAGCGGCCAGCCAATAATGTTATCTTAAAGTTAGCAATAATTCATTTTCCAGACATATTAATACATATGAATAATTGAAGGAGTTGATAGATATAAGTAATAAGGTGCTAGAAAAGGCATTCACATTTTATAAATCTTTCTATTCACAAACTGACAAGGGCTTTGAAATGATCGATGGTGACATATAGTTTCTTTCACTATAAAAGTAACTTCCTTTTTCTTTTGTGTATATGATAGATCTACTTGTAATGTAAAAACTTAGTAACAATGCATTGGATATAAAGTAAGTGCCATTTATTTCTTACATGTTCCTGATAAGATGAATTAAGTAATAATGCATTTCCGAGTTCTTGCCAAAAAGCTAAAATGCATTAAACAATGGGAATTTTATGCATAGTAAGTTGAGATCATTTGTTATAAAAATATTGAGAAAATACTTTTCTGATAGATTTTAATAAAGACCTTATTTGTTACTTAGGTGGCATACCTCCAATATTAGCTATCAAATAGTTTTACTTAACTGATTCGATTCGAAAATTGAATGAAATCAAGTTATTGTATTCAGTTGCAAAGTATTGATTGGATTTCAATTAGTCGTCAATCACCTGCCGCTTCATCTTTCAGTATAGCTTATTTGAAATAATTGCAGACTATGTTTCATAGATATTCACTCCCAGGTGGCGCATCGAAATGAGCATGAGAATCTTCCGGCATGGGGGCTGGTTCTCGCCACCCTGGATAGTACTCAAGGAGTTGGACTCCTGGCTCCTCCCATCGATGACGCGATGGAAGGGCTTAGGGAAGGGCTGTGCCGTGGCTGGTAATGGCCCTTAGTATTTATTATTCATATGCATTCTGGTGGTCTGAGAATCAGCGAAGGTAAAAATAAGATACCTTGTCCGTTTTCCATAAAGTAATAATAGAGCGTATTATTGAAATTCTGTTGTGATATCTGTGCTGAGCTCTATTCCTTAATATCCCAAACAAAACAAAATGCAACTATTTTTTCTATACTATTTCTAACAATCCCTAATCCATATGAATTTTGAAAAGAGAGATAATTCGCACGATACATAAAGTCATGTCAGTGCTTTCATTCAATGATTCCATCGTGAGGAATTGTTTCCATACAGGTGGATTTTTTTGTGTGTGTGAAGGAGTCATGGTGCCTCCGATAAATATACATCACGGATCGGAATTCTTTAAACAAAAATACACTGATTATCACATGAAGTTTAGGCATCGTGATTGACCAAGCTATTTTTTTTCTATACTTTCGTAACATGTCTTGGAAACATCACAAGAATTTTATGTACTCCTGGATGTTTTTGAAAAGTTTTTTCATGTAAGTCTCATGATTAATTTTATTTCGTTTGGTTAGTGTCAAAGAAGGAAAATTCATTAAGAATTTACCCGTACACACCTTTCTACTTGATCAGATAGTAACGATTTGTGAATCATGGAATTCAAAGCATAGCAATTGAAATAACATGTTATAATAATAATTTTATTAAAAAAATTCCTTAATTGAATTTAAAGTAAGTCTATGAGTAATTTAGAGATCATGGCAGTTTTATAGTTAAAAAATTCTCTTTTCAAAATGAAACGTAACTAAAAATAATCTATGTTTATATTAAAGCTGAATGTGTGTATGTGTCGGCTAGCTACAGGCCAGATCGTTGGACTTACAGCTACCAAATTTGGTACTTGTATATCTTGGGGATCGGGAATGTACACCTCTTAGCAATTTTTAATTAGAATTCAGATTAATTAAAAATTAAGTAAAATTTCGACGTTTTCCGCAATAACTTTCGAAAATATTATAGCACAATACTGATTTTTACGTCATATTAAAGATTTAAAAATAATCATTTTAGTAATACTAATATTTAAATCAACAAATTTAATATCTATTTTAATGAACTATTTAAAAAAACAAGTTAATTATATTTTTCTACAATAAAAATAAAACTTGCACGAGCGTGTTACGAATGAAAGGGAAAAAATCTTTTATCAATATGTTGCCATTAGATTGACAAAACTGAAAATTAAAAAAATTAATAAACTATTATTGAAAATTAAACATATTTAAATATAGTTTTCAGCACGCGTCTGTTTTTTTTCTATTCAATAAAAGAGGGGAATCTGAGAAAATTTTGTTAATTAATAATACTGTAAATGTGTTTGACTTTTACAGTATTTTTAATTTAATAAATTGATTTTTTAAAGACAAATATGGTTTAATATATACCTTTTCAATTGAAGGCCCAACGGCTAATTTGTAAAACTTTGAAATACATCTATAAAGAGGGTTTAAATGAAGTAAATAATTACATAGTATGTAACATGAGTCTATACACGTTTTAATAACTGAAGAAAGTTTAGCTTTTATCTAGATCCTCTGCTCTGTGTATTATATTATTCAAGCACTTATATTTTAAATGAAAAGAAATAAATAACCTACCAAGTCAGTCTTTAAAACTAGCTGATTTGTGGACATTTGAATATCACTATTCAATAAAAGGGGGTAATCTGAGAAAATTTTGTTGAATAATTCATGAGATATTATATAAATATGAAAAATATTCTGTAGTACTAGTAAGATTTAAATGCTAATTATATCCTTTTTCAATATTAACATAAAAAAAGATAAAAAAAAATTCTGTAAAAAATGTTTTTATATTAATTGCAGCTTAATTATTTGCAGCTGACAGATAGTTAGAGAGACCTATAGTACATTATGGGCCTGAAGGTCTTTATAAATGTATGAATTATCAGACTATCAAAATTTGAACCTTAAAAATATGTTGATTAAGTAGCTATTAAAAACAAGTTAAATTGAGTATTCAATTGACAATGACAAGTCACTTAAAGTATTTAATTGACAACGGCGTTACATAAAGCATTTAACTGGTCATTTTAAAGAGTATTAAAATTGGTGAACTGTCTGGTAACCAATGGCGACTAGTTTAGAATATTATAAAAACTACTTCAAGGTTATATTTGTTGACTACTTTTACAAGCTCTCAAAACCATGACTGAAATATAATTTATAATATATATTGGATGCATACTTTCAGACTTTAATTATAAAATCAAATTGGAAAAAATCTTTTTCTCTAGAAAAAGAATTGCTGTGAGTATAGGGAAACGTATACATTGAACTTGAAATATAAATCAAAATTTTTATCTGATACAAAATCTCCATGATAAAAGATCTCTTCATCTGCACCATCGTTTTGATATTTGTAAATTAAAAGAGGAAGAAATCATATTTAACCTAAGGCTCGATTCTCTTCATTTGAAAGCATAATTTTTTAGCCCGTAGGAAAAAGCTGTTCTCTTTAATTTTTCGAAGAACTTATAGAGAATATACGCATATTTTTATGCTTAAAAAATTTAATAAATATGCAACTATAAGCATGTGAGGTAAAAGATGAAAAGCACATACTTATTTTCTATGACATTCATAAGAAAAGATATTTCTATGCATAAATTCTTCTTTTTTATATTTCTGTGATATATGATCAGCTAAAAATAAAAAAAAAATTATTGCTAAAACCATATGTATAGTTTTTAAAAGATATTAAAACTTCAGATTGTCAAAAGCATATTCCCAGATAATTTTTATTTTCTCTTATAAGAAATATACAACGAAAAAGCCCAGTGTTCATCAGAAATTTAAACCTTGAGATTTAGATGAATCTTCATGTTTTAGATATCTCGGAGTCCTGAAATTATTTTTTTGGAATTGGTCTGTATGTACCTCTGTCGGTTTGTTTTTGAGCATAACATAAAAGTGCATTTAAGTAGACAAATGAATACATCAAATATGCACATTCCTATCAAACTTTAGAAAAAATCGTTAGAATGAATGTTTTCTTTATATATGTATGGCAGTAAATAAGCATGGTTAGTTGAAAATGGAGGAAGTAAAGTTAATAAAACTTCGTAAAAATGCAAAAGGTAAATTTGTAAATATTAAAATATTAAATTAAAGATTAATTAAAATATTAATTAAACTAAAAATATTAAATTAAAATGTAAATATTTATATATTTTCAAACAAATCTATCAAGGAGTTAAACGCCTGTCGGTATGTACATTCGCATTATATGTCAAGGCAATGGTTAAAAATAATAGTGCTTTAAATAAATAAAATTTGATATTAAATATCATTAATTATTGTGAGTCAAGTTGCAATACTACTTAGTTTTAAAAAAATGGAGAACAAAATTAGTGAACATTTTTCTTCTAATTTTCAGATTCTGAAAATGAAATTCTAACCCTCTTAGGATTCACACTCTTCTCATGTTTCGCAATTTTTATCCGAGACTGTTTGAGGATAATACATTTATCAAAAATTATGTTGAACTATGTTGATACTTACTTTCTGAAACCACAAGCCACCCAAAGATTACTCACTTTTTCAAAAATTAAGTTTACTTGCTTTATGAACAGAGTTTTAATTAAAACTGCTATGTTTGTTAGCGTTATTAAAACCTTGCTTAGCCTTCTCTGAGATTATTGTTGTTAATGTTGTCAAAGCTGTGTTTGCTAAACGTAAACAAGGGCTCAAGATCCTAAAACATAAGCATCCTTTCTCAACAGCTTGGAAATACGCATTAATATTTATTCTGTATGTGTTTATGTTTAAGTTTTGTTAATCTAGTAAACTATTCTAAAAGTCCTGCTTTATGTCATATTTTTGAATATCTCAAATTGGGTTGGCATGTTGGGAGGCTAAGGTTTGATATGCGTGTGCGATTGATAACATAAGATTTCATGAATAATAACTTTCAGGTTTATATATATACCGGCAGTACACGCACGACGTTGCCCATAGGATACAATCCAATAAGAAAAATTAATTTTAACTATAAGTCTAGCCTCCAACCGATATGAAATGGATATGTTACGCAAATCAAACAAACATAAAATATATTTAGAAGTTACCAAAAATAGCTATAAAGCAATTTTTTATAGCACAGAATTAGAAATATTTAGTCGGTTTAAAAGATATGACATGTCCGTAGACGAAACAATCCACTAAAAATATACAATAGAAAATCTGTTTTAAAAATTTATGTTTGCTCTTTCACTTTTTTCCCTCTGTGTCAAACTCAACTGTCTTTCTCTGTCAGCAGACCCTCAAAAATCTCCGTAATCATTTCGCAACATCTCTTTGGTGAGAGGACTCCCAAATATACAACATATACTGATTTTACAGCAAAACATATTATAATAGAATGCCCCGCTTTTAATTGCTATCGTGACCAATTTTTGAATTCGTCGTTAATCTTGCTGGACTTGTTAGGTGAAAAACACCACCCAAACTTTTTTAATGTTTTAAAAACTGTTCATTTTTTTATTTACATATGAAACTAACGATTTGATTTTACCTGCATTGCTTTGGTTGTTTTCACTTGTAATCTTTTGCCAATTTTTCTTGTAATTTTTATACAATAGTATTTTGATCGAACAAATGATTTTATAATTTTTGTTATATTTCTCTTATTGATGTGTACATTTTATTTTTTGACTTGGCAGACTAGCCAAGATTGGCTCTTGCACCAAAAAAAGATAATCCAATCCAATATCTGTCAGCAGACAAGCGATTATTTCACTTCCGGGGAGCTCATAATTCATTTACATTTTGTTTCTGCAATGCTATTTAAAGAAAGACGGTTATTTCGCTCCTTAAAAGACTTTCCTTCCGTAGGCGTGAGCATTCTATCTCTGATATTCTCTAACTGAGCGTTTCTTTCCTCTTCATTATCCTTATTCAGCAACAAACGAAACTTTTTGCCATTTAATGTGTTCCGGCCAAGGATGGAATTTCTTCTTTTGGGGCATAATGAGATTTCAATCGCTGTTTAAAAATCAGACGTAAGCAAAGAAACGTATCGCATATACTTACCACAGCTCTTGATCTTTGCACATGCGAGGTTTTGAGGTTTTCCTGCATGCTCGGAATAATTAAAATTGTATTTATAAAATTCCCTTTTTATTTTAATATGAATTTAATGAATTAAATCCTTCCCCAATAAATGCTCTACTAAATGGGAAAATTATTATTTCCAATATTCATTAACCTTTCCTCGAGTTTTTGTGATTCAAATAAACAGACGCTTTCAGGAGACTTAATTTTATACTATGTATAGATATGACTTTAGCGTATTTCAATTTAAGAAAGGGAATCCAAGGTATCATTAAAAGGATATTATAATCATTAAGGAGTTTTATCCTTTCGCTCATAGCATGAGAACATGCTTGAATTCATCAATTTTCTAGAACGAGTGTAGAAATAATTAAATAAAAAAAATTAAGGAATTGTTTCTGGAAGTGAGAGAGCACTTTAGAATGAAGTTAATATGAACTAAATAAGCTAAAAATTAGGGAAATATTTAGCATTTAAATTAGATTTAGAAATGTTACATATATAATTTATAATTAAATTAGAATTTCTCAATCATATAACTAAAATAATTTGTATAGATAGAAACAATATACACCAGTTATTCTGTGTTTTGGGTTATTTTTTTCTGAAAATAAATGAAAAGTGCTCAGTAATTAATTCCTTGTAAAGTAAATTCAGCTGACAATACTTTATTTTTACACGTATACAAGTAAAAATTGTTAATTTGCTGAACTGCTGATCGTTGCTCCTAACTGTCATTCTGGAGCAGTTAATTCCATGCAAATTTTACAATAAGCGGTCAAGTATCTAGAAGCATCGCACTTTCTGTAGGTAATTGCCCTCTTATCTGTCGAAGAGTAATTTCAGCACTTGAAACCATAGCAAGATTTCATGTTTGATAACGAGCCCACTTAAGTGAGCAGTCGTAGCTATTAATATACACGAACTGAAGTCAATTTCCTATTTTAAACATATCATGAATATTTAACTATTGAGGGTTCTTGAAATTTTGAAAGTTTTGGCATGTGTTATAGGAATTTTGATTCAAATTCGAGATATCTAATTAGTTGAGATAAATTTGATGGAATAAAAGGAGAATAGATTAATAAGATAAAAATAAAGTTAGAAGAGCAGAAAGCGTTTTAATTTGTAATAATTGCTTTATATTCATTCCTAAACAGCTTTACTTACTATGTACTCAGAGTTGTTGATTTTTTTTTAAATCAGGAAGCTGTATACCTAACTGAATGAGGTATACAGCTTCTTAAATGAGGTATACAACTTCCTGAATGAGGTATACAAGCTCAATGAGGTATACAATTTTTCCAAGCTTTTCAAATTAGTTTAAATTGTAATGTTATTATGGATATTCACATGTACTATTTCCTATGCAATTGGCATGTAATTGAAAATAATAGACATCTAAAGTTTTATTTCTTAAAATCTGCATCTTATATTATAGGTTCTAATTTGGATTTCTTATTTCTGTTATATAATTCCTAGTCTGTCCTTACTGTCTTAATCCGAATTTTTGATATATTATTGACATATTTCTTCCGTATTACATTTTAACATCATTCTAAATGTGTTCTCTAATTAGCTTATTTATCTCAAAGCAAAATTGTTGCTTTTTTTTCACAAATTTTGAAAATTTGATTTTGAAAAATTCAAACAGAATAATAAGATTGGATTGTAGTTAGAATCTTGAGTTTACTTGAGTCTATTCGTTGTGCAGAGAACATAAAGAAAGTACAATTTATTTGAATTTTGTGTCATCGCATGTAGAAAATTTTTGTGGAAGAAGATACCTCTAACAGAATAATTTTTTCTGACATTATAAAATACTTTCTTTCATTTTTCTTAGCAGAGTATAATTTTCTTTTCACAATAAAAAATATAAACAAATTGCTTATACAAATATAAATTATCAAATTTCTTAGAAATTCAATGCAAAATTCTATTGTGTGTTCTCATCGGAAATTATTATATTTAAGTCATATTACTGATTCTCCGTCACGCCCGAAGGCACAAGGAAAAATCTGAATGACTGGACCAGCCGGAACAGCAGCATTGGAGGGAGCTGTTATTGTGTAAGGATAATCACCGGCCACGTTACAGCTCTGTTCTTGGAAAGTAAATTCTTTCATCGATGGGAGTAGTAAGACCCCCACCTTCCGTATCCAAACTTCAGGAAGCAAGATCCAATCATCATGCTAGAAGCATCATCTCATCTTCATTTCGAGGTGCACCCCTAGGAGAAATTATGATATATGATGATTCTCTCATGTAAAAGAAAGGAAGAAAATCAAACTGAGATTAGTGTTGTAGTATTTTTTGTCTTATAAAAAATAACTCCTCTTTAATTAATTATCCAATTTCCTCTTTAATTAATTAACCAATTCTAATATATTATTCATTATTTGATTCATTTATATAATTCATCAATTTTTAAACTGAGGAATGATTATTCAAATGGTTCTAGAAAATCATTTTTTTCTAACTTTGATTTGTGTATCATTTTACAAAACGCACAATAATAAAATATGAATATAATTTTAAATAATTAAAAATCTTTTAGCGCAGTTTTTTAAATTTTGAAGGAAAATTGGTTTATTTTTGAAAAAATTCCATAAGTAATAAAAATCTATGATACAAAAAACACTTGTGAAGTCTAGAATAAACCGAAAATACTTACCCTTAAAATGCGTTTACAGTGAGCGTATGTTTCAAACTTCACCTTATATGTAATCTAAGAATAACATCTCTTTACTGAGAGTTTGAGCGCTTTTTTAAAGGAGATAGATCTTTTTTACTATAGTATATATTTGTTTTTATCGTTTCTCAGAAAATGAGATATGCATTCCCAAAATTTTATCTGACAAAAAGAGGGAATTGACGAAATCCATCAAAGAACATTTGCAGGATTTGAAAATATTCAATTATACTGCCATTTTTATCCTCTAATTCACAATGCTACTTTATTTTGAACTGTATTGTATATTAGGTTTTATCTCTTACAGTTGGAAGTAAAAGAGCGAAAAAATAATTTATACTAGGTTGTTTTTTGGTTAATTTGTTCATTTTGTTTACATTTGATACAGTAAAAATTTTGAGAGGATATAATATCATAGTTATTCTGACTTCAAAGTTAATAAAACTATTTTTTGTAGTTCTTTAGTTGCATTTTAGATGGTGTAATTATAAAAAAAAATTTGACATGTTCTTATATTTTCCTTTCGGGAATTTTTTTATGAGGCTTCAAAGGTGAAAAATAATTTGTATTTTGAAATATGATTCAATTATTTTCTTGAATAAGCAGTTTTCTACATCAATCATTTTTTAAAATCCTGTTTAATGTTTCAGGATGATTTAAATGAAAACTACACAGTTCTATCATTTTTTATAACTGTTTGCATCATTTGAGCCAATTTTAAGCTCCAAAAATTTATTATATAAAATCAAATTCTATTTTAGGGTAATTGCTATTAATTTATACAAATTGATAAATTGATAACAGTTAAAAAAATTTGATTTAATAGTAGTCTTTACTGAAGTCATAAATTAAATTTTTAATGCTGTAAATTCATAAGATTACTGGTTGAGATTGATTTATTTTTCTTTGGATCTGTTGTCGTTCATAACATTTACCAAGATTTCAAGATCGTAAACGTATTTCAACATAATAAAGTCTAAAATATTATATTAGCATATGTTAATATAATATTATAGACTTTAAAAAGAACCAAACTTAATTTCGAATTACAATTAAAAAATTTTTTTTACTTTTTTATTCTAGAATTTTTGATTACATATTGGTTGTGAAATCTTTAATTGTTTAGACACTTTAGTTGACTTTGGATATTCTAAACTACAATATGCACAATATAGGTTATCACACAGACTTTAGTTCAGCTCACATAATATATGTGTTTGCTTGCCGCTAATGTAATCATACATTGCAGTGAATTTATGGTACCCATGCTTCAGATTAATTCCATCCGAGACATTTCCTTTACGGAAGGGCTTGAGAATATAGTCTGTGGACATCGTTTCAATGTCTGTTATAAGCTGTTGAATTCACTAGAACATTCGAAGAGCTCTGACAATTTATAAATACCAAATTCGAAGTGAATAGCTTGAATAAAGTAAGCAATTGAAATCCATTGATGTAAAGGAAGAAAAAAATAACATAGACATATTGCAAAAGGATTATTAAAATTTGTTCATTTAATTTTTAGGCAAATAATACACAATATGCCTGGAATCAGGAATAAAAAAATCATTTTCTGAAACTAATATAAATGATGCCTCAAGTTTTTTTTAAAGAAAGGAAAAACCTTCCAATTGTCCTTTCTTATTCAAATTTGATAAGTGCTAATAAGTTAAAAAAAATTTCGATTCTATCAAAATTAAATGATGAATATTTTACATAAAAATTGATAACTTAAATTTTATTTCTGACAAAAGACAAATATTTTTTCATTCATACTAAACTTTCTTTTATAGTTTATTTGAAAGATTTTTGTGATTTAAAATTCAAATATGACTTAACATACTTTAAAATATCATATTCTGGGCATGAAAAAACAATGTTTAAATATATCAAAAGTCGAAATTATATATTTATATATATATCAAGAAATTAATTTGACCAATAATTTTATTTGCAAGAACAAGGAGTAAATAATTTTCAGTAGCAGAAATATTTCTTAGAAAATCAGTTGTAGGCGAAAATGTACATTAAATAAAAAAAAATATATTAATTTTTTTTCAATTAATAAAATATTTTAATTTTTTTGATTAAAACACAAAAATATGTATTAATAACTGCAAAGCAAAAATTCTTATTATTACTAGTCCATTAATTCAGAAACAAGAAAAATACTAAATAGAATGTAAATTTTTATGTTTAAACATTTTTTGTAATTTTATTTATATTTAAAGTGAGCAGTTAATTAATTCCTCAAAAAAGAAATATAAACTATAGAGTAAAAGCGATGACAAAAATAATTAAAATAAAAAATTGTCCCATTCATTTTTACGTTAGTACATAATTCTAATAATAATGTTGCGATATAATGCGTGCGTTTCTAGCTTTCTAGATATCTACTCGTTTTCTTCAAACTATATATATATAGCTTTCTATAGCTTGCAGGGCATTTTAAATACTTAAAAAATCAAGATAACACTGCAAGCGTTTTATAATTCCATTGGTTTCATTCATTCTCTTCATTTCACATCCTAATTTACAAACCATTGCCAGATTCTAAAAGGTTTACAATTGATCATCAGCTATTATACAAAATAATACTAATAAAATGTGTTTATCAAAGAAAAAAGTTGTTTTCTTTTATTTTTTAATAATATTTTAGCCAAAATGAAAAAAAAAAAATTGTAACAGTTATAAAAGAATCGTCTGCTAGATGTCAGGTATTAAGATCTTGACAGATTAAGATTATGATATTTATTGAACACTCAACAGTATTCCTTTTTCAAAAGGTCAACCAACTTTATTGAGATATTGTACAAAATATTGAACTAATATGTTATTACTAATTTTTTTAATAAATTTTATTTCATTTATGCTTTTTGAACTATTTCTCTATTACAAATGGTTTAATGAAATTTTTCTTCACTTATGTGGATGGAACTAATAAGCTATTGCATTTGTAATATTATGCTATTGAACTTGCCCTAATATTCTAATATGTTTTAAGAAATTTTGCTGCAGTAATTTACTTTTATGTATAATATTTGATTTCGAATAAAACCTTGAAAAAAATTTCATCCAATTTAGGAAACCACTTCCCTAATATTCCTTTCCCTTTCCCCTCGTTGTCTTAAAATGGTTTTTATTATTCATACTGCAATTCGTATGAATTAAGATCCTTTGTATTTAATAAAATCTTTTTAAAACTATTAATATTTACCATGAGCATCGCACTCATCCATTATCTTGTTTTGCAATTTTTTTTAAAGTAACATATTTGACTTTCAATACAAATTCTTGTGAAAAAATGCAAAAATAAAGTTGAAAAATTATTTTAAACTCACTTTGTTTGATTAAAGACATTAAATAAAAAAAATAAATACATGAAGCTGCTTTTTTAGAAGTCATCTAGTTCAATCCTAAAATACAACCTAATAAGCATTTAACCCAGATTTATGGAAAAATTATGCAATACACACATACACACACACACAGAGAGAGAGAGAGAGAGAGAGACAAACAATGTTTGAAACATGCGTCTTTGTTCGTAAAGATTTCAGCTAATAAAACATAGCTAAATGTTAACAAAAAGGAATTAAAAGTTACCAGCTAAAGAAAAGAAATATATATATTTTCTTTAAAACATAATTCTTATTACTATATTTACAAACAAGAAAGTCTTAAACATCTCATTCTAATCAATTCTTTGTGGTTCATATAAAATCAATCAGTTTTCCATATCCATCTAATCCATTGAAAAAAAGTCCCATAAAACTTAGTTAAAAAGAATAATATTTGTTCGGAAGAAAAATAAATGTGCTCTATTATAAAAGTTTTCTCTTCACGCCTCTCTCTGAAATAACATTATTCTGTGTTATTTTAGAGAATAGTGTCCATATTTGTTTTGGATAACAAGGTGGGAATATTCAATTTCTCGAAAATACGAGTTACACGACATGAAAGATCTGAATAGTTTATTTAATGGCCTTTTCACGCATTTTATGTTCCAAACCCTTTTTTCTCTTCTCCAATATTTTCAATTTATGCGCATAATTTTGGAGAGCTTGGAGTTCTAATGAAATTGGAATTCTTGAGCTATTATTAGATTCAGGGCCATTTTTACATTGATTAATTTTGAATGTGCCACATTTTGCTTTAATTGTGATAGAAAATTTTCTTCTAATTCTTAGAAATGTAATCAAAATCTGTTGCAATGAAGTTTAAGTCATGTTTATTGGAAAAATGTATGTTTAGCTTTTATGCCTAAAATATTAATATACAAATTAGCTTTCTATTGGGTAAATGTCTTGAATGAATTTTGAAGCTTAATTTACTTTTTAAAAATAAGGCATGCCCTGTAAAATTCTCGAACACGATTGAAGAAATTTTTATAATATTTCTATACTCTTTACAATCTCGTGATGAAACTTTTGATTGAATTAATTAAATGACGTACGACTGAATATTAAAAAGGTTTAATATATTCATCAAAATTAATATCATAGACTTAACATGAGCATAATATAAAAATTTTACTATTCATTCTATATTATTGCTTTATGCTTAAAATATACCAGTAGTTAAAAATGTTTTATCCCTGTTTAGAATGAGTATATATACTGTCCATACATGCATATGTGTACATATATTCTTTTGCATAATACATGTGTTATTTTATCACAACGATGTTACTTGTTAAATAAAACCATATTTATGTTATGTACCATTATAGTGAAAGGCGTGTTCAAGTCAAAAGGTACTGCACGACACTGTGGGTATAAATAAAGGCTTTATTCCAAGCATACACCACTGACCTGAGCACAAAGATCCCATTTATTGCCGAGCCAAAGAACTCCTTATTCAAAGGATTCCTGTGACCGTTACGAGACCCAGTCCTTCACAGCGTCCTTGAGTTCACCGGTCAAGGTTCCGCTAATTGTCAAATTAATTAAGCACAGAAGAACCATTAATTTCGATGTGTATGTGAGACACTCCGAAGACTACGCAGATCCACCAAGAGCAAAAGACCCGGGATATTCCCAGAGGCAGTTCTGCTGCTCCATGATAACGCGCATCCGCACGTCTAAAGGAGCACTACGTTGAACTGGCCAAGTTCAAGTGGGAACAACTCCGCTCCGACATGTCGCCCTGCTATTTTCATATGTTTGGTCGCCTGAAAAAACATCCGAAAGAGAAACGTTTCAAATCGGACGGTGAACTAAAGGACGCTGTAAAGGACTTGGTTTCGTCACAGCCACATGAATTCTGGAAACAAGGAATCCTTAGGCTCATTAATCAATGAGATCGTCGCACTCAGGTCTATGGTATATACTTTGAATGAAATCCCCATTTACAGTCTCCATTTACATTTCATACCTTTTCACTTGACCACCCCTTGTGTATTTGTTTATCAAATTTTATCTATAAGCCTCTTTTCGTTTTCTTGATGAAATGTTTGCTCGTACTCGAATAGATGAAACGATAGATAACCACTAACGGAATCTGATAGAAACTTGAAAATTTTGTGTAAAGATTGCATATCAAATTTCCCTGAATTGTCGTAAAGCAAAAATAGTGAGAAGGGATTTAGAATTAATGCTTGTTGCTTCAGGAATATTCATTCTCGGAAAGAATAAAATTCCCATTCCTGATGCAGTTGAAACTTGATTGCTACATTCCTTACATGAATTCCACTTAAAATCCGTTGCTAAGAAAATGTATAAGCAATCTGTGAGTTAATAAAGAGACAAATTTCTTTAACTTCCTGATGGAAAGATTGAAACGTTTAAGATTTCAGAAAATGTTTTCTTAATGCATAGAGGAATTTAGACTCTTTTCTCAATCTCATTAGGTTTAAAGACTCCAAGTTAAATTACAAATTCCTTTCGGGTTTCGTCACGCTTCTAAATAATATTTTGATTAAAATAATAATAACAAAAAGGCAATTATCTTGCTCAGCTTTCATCAGTTATATGGTTTAGACGTGGCACAGCATAGTTTTAGGTAGAACAGAGTGGATTTCTTGGTTAATACCATTTTCAATTTTATTACATTTAAATTGTATTCGATAATAAAAGATTTTCTTCCATAAATGTTGCTTTTTATTTTAATATTTAATGAAATTCGTATATCAACGTTAATCAGAAACAAAAATACAGGCTAAAAATTATCAGAACACTAACTGATTCTGAAAAAATATTCTGAAAAACATTTGTAAGTAGTTAATTGATAATTTCTATCAGAAAAAAAGATATTTATATAGTTCATTTTATAATTTCTTGCAGAAAACATTTTATAGTTTAGACAGTTTTTTAACTCTTCTTTGTTTTGTTAAATCTGTGTTTAAATCAGATAAAATATTTTTAGTGTACTACTTAGAGTTGATATCTACTAGAGGGGTTCAAAGGAAAAGGCACGAGAAGTCGTAACAACTTAACCATTAATATATTTGCCTATGCCATTATGAGAAAACTTAGCGAGACATCTAGGAATAAGATTGGAGTCTCCGGCATAGATCGGGTGGCCGCATGCGCAGGTTAGAGCAGGGGATTTATAAAGATAATCGCCTATTTTATTAATAATGTTGAATTCCTTGAAAGGAGAAGAACCATTAACTTCGATGTGTACTGTGAGACACACCGAAGACTAGCAGATCCATCAAAAACAAAAGACCTGGGATATTCACTGAAGGTATGGTTCTGCTCCATGATAACTCTCGTCCACACGTCTCTGTGATCACACAAGCTGAACTAGCCGAGTTCATGTCTTCAATTCCCTGAAGAAACATGTTAAAGAGACATGTCAACTCGGACAGAGAACTCAAGGACACTGTGAAAGACTCTGTCACGCCACGGCCACACTAATTCTGGGAACAAGGAATCCTTTGGCTTGTCAATCAATAGTATCGTTGTGCTCAGGTATATGGTGTATACTTTGAATAAAGTCTTCATTTATACTCTCAGCGTCATTTCGCACTATTTCATTTGAACACTCCTTTTATTAAGAACAGAGCCGAAATATCAATCACAACTAACAAGTGAAATTAATAACAAAATTAAATAATCAAGATCAACAAGTGATTAATTATGTCTGTATCAAATTGTATTGATATATTTTTTTTTTACTTTTCATGTGTTCTTTTTCGGAAATTATGTGTTAAAAACTTTAGAAAAACATGCATATACGGAATACCTGCCATATGATTGCATAAAAATGAATGCAATCATATTGATATTCTTATTATACGGCTTTATTTCACGTTTATCCTCTGTGCATCTTGTAAAACTAGTTAAAGTTTATCATAACAAATGTTTCTGTACTGAAAACCAGCAACTGTTGGGAACCAATAACTTACCAATAACTTATTTTAATAGAAAACTACTGTCGTGTTTTTCATTTAACAACCATTAAACATTGCTAGACAAATATACCCTGTCTAAATTTCAGTTAAATAAATTATAAATGAAGTAAAAAATTATAAATTAAATAAAAAATTATAAATTAAATAAAAAATTATACAATAAAAATACACAATAAAAATTATACTGATTTTATATCAGTGCTTGTTTTTATAATTCCAAATACATTCTTTATTAATCATAAACGTCATTAGTTTTCGTAAGGCATTATCTCTTAGATAAACTGAAAAATGAAACATACGGAAACCTAAATCATGTTTATTAAAATTTCAAATGTATATAAGATCATTCTAAATTAAAATCTTAAATATTATACTATATTTAAGTTCATTTGAAATAAAAATATACAATCAAATTTCTAAAGAAATATTTTGTAACTCATCTCTAATAAGTCAAGAATGACAAATGATACTTTTTTTCTTACTATATTGACGGAAGAAATTTAGAAGAATAAAGGATTCGATATAACTCAAATGCAAAACTTTCTAGTTTTGATAAAAGAAAGGTAAAATAAAATTTGGACTTTCAAATGTTTATGCAATTCGTTTTTCTTCTTCCTGAGTTTGTAAATTTTTATTTCCGCTTTACCGAATATATTTGCAAGGAAACAAGATGAGTAGTTTCAGCGTATGGATTCTGAAAGTCCTTTGATCAGGATTTGATTTACTTCAACAAGACTATCAAGAAATCATAAATATATACCAAATATTTCATGCATAGATAAACATTTCTGATATTGGAAAAAAATATATATCTGCTTGGAATCCACTTTAACTGACTTGAAAATAAATGCAAATTATACTGACTCAATAGCGAAATGCTAGTTTTTGAATGAATATTTGTTAATCGATATATTGATGTATAGTAATTTTTCACATTCCGTTTTTAATACTGAAATAACGTGTTAAAATGTACCTCTGAAATTTATTAATTAAAAAGATGTTTCACTTTATATATGAAAAGAAATTTTGCCACTTTGTCACACAAACTTTGTCACTACTTATCATAATTTGCAGCTTCATATGAAGTGGCAACCGATACTAATACATATTTAGCGTATCAATATTGTTTGATATCAATAAAAATTGTTCAATATCAATTAAATATATAAGCGTTGTAATCAATACTCATTAGTAATCGATATCCCTTAGTAATAGTAACATCATAATCAATACTCATCAGTACACGATATCCTTCAATGCTATAAAATCATAAATTTTAAAAGTGTGAAATTTCTAAAAATATTTTTAAGGCCTGTTTTTCAAGCATGTGTTTCATTATATTTTGAAGGGATCGGAATTAAAAAATAGTCAGAATATTAGCAGCAATTTTAAAATATAAGTATTTTCACTATTCGTTTCTTTCTTTTTTATTATATTTCTCATGCTAAAACAATTTTTCTTGTGCATTGTTTTTATAAAAGTATGTTTAAATCAAAAGCATTTAGATGGCATTAATAAGTTTTAATATTTTATAGTAATATTAATTTATTAATGAGAGTTAAGGACAAATTATTATTTATTAATTTGATGCAATTGATTCTCTTAACGCATGCACGAATAAATGCTATCTTTATTATTTTTATGAAACTAAACCAGAAACAATTCTATAAGGCTTTTCAAATAGAAAAATCTTAACAAGTTTTTTTTTTTCCAAAAATAAGGTATTTTTTATTATGTCACTTTTTAAAAAATAACTATTAAAACTAGTTATTAAACGACTGCTTTCAAACATAAATGCTATTTGCTAAGGTTATCTTCCAGATAATATTTATGATGATATATATTAATGGGGATCATTGTTTAATTATTTATTCTATCATATGATCATTTGATTGTGGAAATAATAATTGAAATCCCCCAATAAATATTCCTTGATTCTTGCTGAAAGTCAAAAAAGGATTAATAAATGTTCCATATATCGTTTCGAATTTCAATTTAATCAGCCTCATTTTGATCTGCTTGAGAAGGTAAATTTCTGAATTTCAATATCATTTTAATATACATCTTATGAAATGGGAGAAAAGGTTGTTAAGAAGAGAAAATATTCAATTTCATTCATTTCCATTCAATAATTTGATTGAAATCAACATTATTTCATTCTTATATTTCACGGAAACATCTGGAATTTCTCGTAAATGATTTATTTCAATGTGCCTGCTCTAAATTATCTGATTTAATGGCTAAACTAGAATTACCTTGGTAACTAATATTCTTTGAAAAGGATAGTAATTTTATGCATCTAATTTGAAATGTAATTGCTAAAGTAAATTAAATTTAAAGCGACCTCTCATATAGTCAAGTAAATAACTTATCTCTAGTAAAGTGAGTATGTTGAATTTATTGAGACGTCCCTAATTATAAATCATTAAAGTAATATAAAAGTCAAGAAGTCCATTAGGAAAATGCTTGCTGTACCTTAATAAAGATACAGAAAAAATTTAATGGAGTTATTTCTAAAATTGGAGGAGATATTTCCGATTAAAATTATGAACTCTCCATGATTTGAAAAAGAGTTCTTTCTAAAAGTAGAAAATGTATCATCCAATTACTCCCTCCATCAACGGCCTTTTTATTTTTTATTTTCTTTTAATTTTTTAAAATTTTCTATGCAGATTAAATTTAACTTCGTAGCAATTAAGCATTGAAAAATGCATGATAACACTGGTGAATGCATTTTTTTTTTAATTTTTAGAGTGAATTCTTTTTTTTTTTTCAATTTACGGATAGTTTTTCCATAATTTGAATCGTAGATGTTCCACAGATTTTACTGTGAATGTGAATTCTCCCTTCCGTCTCTACTTTGGTAAGTATCTTTGAGTAGCCATTGAACTTTCTGCTTTGAAGTAGATAAAACGCGTTGCACTTTTTTAAGAACTAGAATTTTAAAATATTTTTCTTATTTAAAAAATTAAAAATTAATGGCTATAAAATAATTATAGTTATGGTTGCAAGATCTTAGGATATTTGTTATTAGTTAATTTAATTAATTGTGTAATATTTAATTGTTTATTTTTATTAATTGTTTAATTAATAGTAATTTTCTTGGAATATTATATTTCTTTCTACAGCAATTCTGGAAAAATTGTGCTGTTGTTGTTGTTACAAATTATGGCACCTTACGAGTTTGTTGAAGTTATCTGTCTGCAATTTAAGCTGAGCGAGGGTCTCTTGCTCCTGTTGATACTGCGACGTTCAGGGTTGATGACAAGAAGGGTTTCTTGCTTTCTCAGTAGCACCGACTTGGGCCACGAGTACGAATTTGTTACTTCAAGAGTCACATTCGCTTGCACAGCCCCTTTTTATGGGAGAGCGGGACATTCACACACCTCGCATGTAGAACAAATAAGCTCGAGGCTGGATTCGAACTCAGAACGCCCAGATAACGGGAAACACACGTTACCCTTGTGCCAAGACTCCGGCTGCTCAAACTTGAAATTATTTTATCAATAATTTTTTTTAATTTAATAACTAAGATTCTTTATTCTTTTAAATTAAGTTTTGAATTTAAATAGTTTTCTTTTCGTTATAAATGGATATAAAATTTTTTTAAAAATTTAATGCAGAAGTCGATGTAATGACCCAACAAGCAGATTTTTATCAACCATGTGGACTCATTTTGTATGAAATATTTAAAATAGTAATTACTTTTATATAAAAAATAATCATATAGGCAAAATTCACTTTGATCTGGAACTTTGTTTTAAAACTAGAATCTTATTTGTTCCAACGTTTTTGAATAATTTTCGGAAAAAATATAAACTGTCGTAAACATTTTTTTAAAATCACCTGAAAGTTAGATTTTTATTTTTATTGTTGGGAAAAAATGCATAATAAATGCATGTTTATGCATTTTATTATGCATAAACAATTTATTTATAACAATAAATAAATAATATTAATAATAATTGTTAATATATTATATTTAATGCTCCTTTAAAACAACTATGTGGATAAATCTCTATCATGCAGTATGTTTTTATCAAATTTTAAGCTAAATGATATTTATTTTGCAGCGAAAGGGATATTGATTTACGTTAAGTAGATTAAAAATTAAGGAGTTTTCTTTAAAAAGAAGGCACTCAATTATTGAAGTTTGCAGAAAGCTGTAAAAAGCATTTGAAAATTCCAAATTCTAAAATTGAGAGAGAGCATGACAACAAAACTGAGACATGCATGGAATTAATAATCACAATCACAGAAAATAATAAAATTTACGAAATAATAAAATTAAATACCATTATGGAGAAACAAAATTTACAATTTTCTATATGGATCCTAAAAATATAATATACCGATAAAATACAGTATATTTGAAAGATATTAGCTTGAAGATATTATCTATTTATATCTTTCTCTCCGTGTGTAAAATTTAATTTACAGTAATACTTTGACATGCAAATTATCCTTTATGTTTAGAAAATTTAAGGAGAGATTCTAAGTATTTAAAACTACAACACACATTTCTGTTTTTATTAGCCGTAATAAAATCGTCGATACATGAATTTTTTTCGAAGATATTTTAATGTTTTGTTGGAAGAGAAGCTTTTGAAATTCTCTGTAAAACCTTCCGGCAAAATGGGAAATAAAAATTTACATACAGAGTAATAAGAAATGCACGTATGTCTGATTACCCAATTTCTGACATTATAAAATCGCATTTCATATTTTAAGAAAGAAAAAAATATTTTACATTTAGGTTATTTCAAATGCTTCTTACTTCCAAATCGCTTACGATTCCCCCTAAAAAAATCCATTTTTATTAAACGTCAACTGAAAGTATCTGCCTTTCATCATGGACGGATTGAATAAAATTCAACTTGAAAAATTACATTGCAGAAAACTCATGTGAAAGGAATGATTTAGGAAGATTTTGGTAAATGTTATATAATTGAATAAGCATAAAAGAGGCATCTGTTTATGTCATACTGCAATTTATGCATATAATCCCTTACAATAAATAGTTATATTGAATATTATATAGAAACACTAATTTATCACCGAAGTAATCACCTAATTTATCACTAATTATTTATTTTTAACACCGAAGTCATGTTCATCACTTCTTTGAAGATAATATTATTTTATTTGATGTCCGGTTATTTTATCGTTACTAATTTATTAATTTTAACTACAATACTTTAATTTATTGTTAATAATTATTAATTAAACAATAATATTATTTTATTATTAATAGTTTATCACTAATAAGTTATTAATTTTAACTAAATAATTTGTAGTTAATAATTATTAATTAAACAATAGTAATATTCCATTATTAATAATTTATCGTCAGTAATTTATTAAATAATAATAAATTAGTTATAAAAAACTAATACACTATCATTAATAAGTTATTCAATTAATTTAATGGTTAATTAATAATTATTGATAATAAGTCATTAATAATGAATCGCATTGTTAATAGTTAATTAATAATGAACGATATTATCATTAATCGTTAATTAAAATAATTATTAACAATAATATTATTAATTGGGGTTAAATCAAACCATTAACAACAATTACTGTAAATTATTATTCCTAAATAAACAATTATCACTAATCGTTAACAATAAACTGATTATCATTGAAAAGTATTATTGTTATTTCTTTATATTTGATAAATAATTAAAATTTATTTATAATTATTAGTATATTTGGTAATTATTAATAATTTTCATTAATTGTCGGTATTTTTTATAGATACTGAGCATTATTTTTTTATATGACATTTTGAATAGCATCTCAAAGCTCTGGAATTAGTTCTCAAAGCCTGAAATATTTAGATTCCTATACTTTATACAATTTATAATACCAAAAATTATTTCCTTGTTTACAGTAAAATCAACGGAGCATTTTTTTAGAGCTTAAAAATATTCAACTAAGTCAAAAGAAGGCAATTCATGACAGATGAAAAAGTGTTAATAACTTTGGGGATTTTTTTTTTAGATCGAAATAAATTCTTAAGAGAGTAAGCAGTGTCAGAATATTTAGAAAGGAACGTTGCTACACTTAACTTTTTGTGACAGACGAAAAAATATTTCTATTTCTATACTTGTAAGAATTAAAAAAAAAAAAAACTTCTTGAAATCTGGAAGATAGATTGTTTTTATTACAGATGAATACTTCGGTAATGGTTTCTATTTATAGATTGAGGATTCTTCTTTGTCGCAAAAATTCTGAACTCCAAACAAGTCAATCTTTATTGTAAAAAGAACTATGCAGCTCGAAATTCATTTGCTGGAATTTTTTTTATTTCTTAGTTTTTGGATGCATTCCAGTACACATTATCCTTTGGTATTTAAACGTTGCTTAGAATGTTATTGCAACACTTTGCTATCAACCAAATAATTCCCCAACTAAAGAAAACTTTTCCATGACAAATAAAAGGCTTAGGAAGGATTCAAAGTACACACATTTTTCATGATGTGAGATCTATCTGATTTTTGAGTTTCTGCAAAGAAACAATTAAAACTGTTTCGCAGGTATTGAAAAATAATGGAATATTTCGTGCTATTAATATCGGAGTGTTTTAGTATAAAAAGTCATTTCTTTCTACATCTAAAAAGTAAAGAAAAAAAGTGTTTTGAATAACGAGTAAGCCATCTGTTTGCATTTTACGCTTTGCGTTAAGTCAAAACTTTCTGCTAAGTCTTAAAGATTCATTTAATTTTTTGGAAATCTTCCATCATTTTTATTTTTATATTTTCCTGTCTTTCAGCAGATAAATAATTAATGATAGTATCTTTATATTCAAAGTATTTGAATATAATAGTTGCTATTCTTTTTTTTTAATTGCTTAAGTCAAACGTCTGATTTTTAAAAAACATAATCAGGAATTTTTGACTTTAAAGTAGAAAGTTATTTTTTAATGGAAACAGAGCACTATTTTTTCTAAACACTATCAAATAAAATTCACTTTTACTTGTGTATAATATTGTAGTTAAATTTAAATTACTGTTAAGATAATTATTGCGGAATTCAAGCTGTAATTCCGGAACATGCTTTATACATTTTTAAACACTAATAAAATGTGTTGCAACATAAGCTCATATTCAAATTTTTCTCATTGAAAGTTACAAAAAGAGGCAACTGATAGGTCCATAATAATTTTGTTTCTTATTTTAGATATACATCGTGGTTAATTGTGGATATATACTACACATGACTATACTTGTAGCTCGTGACTTCTCTTGGGAGTTTATTATTAATTATTTTTGCTACATAGTGATTAAATAAATTAAATATTTGTGCAAATGAGAGAAGTTTTAAATTGACACCATTTATGATTTTAAAATATGCATGTGTAATAAATGTCATTTATATGCATTCTTTGCATTAATTATTTTCTATACACTTGAGGTGAAATTTCACTTCATTTTTGTTTGCACAGAACTTAGGATTGTCTGTACATCTCAAATGATACAATGTTATACACGTAATGGCGTAAGGGACACTCAGACTTTGAAAGAAAGAAATTTTTGTTCATAAATAATAAAGATAATAATTTAGATAATAAAGAGACACATAATTTGAATTATAATCATTTAATTAGAAGAAGAATTGAAGATATTATTGGAATTGAAGATATTGAAACAGTCATATTAAGAATTGAAGCTTTAAATAAAAAAATTCCATTTCTTAAAATACTAGAAATTTAGTGTTTTTAATATACTTAATTTTTAAATCTAAACATCGAATACATTAGAAATATCAAAGAAAGTATATTTTGAAAAATCAGAAGAATATTTGAAATTCTGTGCATCGATTAACTGATTTCTGAACGATTTTTATTTATTTTCAATTTTAAGTTTTAAGTTTTCCCCCGTCATTAATATTATAACACCTTTTAACCTTTTTTTCACTCTTCAATGTCAGGCGGCTCCATTTATATGCAATCAAACTTTTAGTTAATCTATTATTTGATAAAAGTATTCTGAACACATTCAGAGGTTATGGCTTTCAACAAATAGAGAAATTGAAGGGTTTTCTGGAAAAAGGATGTAGTTCCATCATGTGGAAATTTAGAATTACATGCACTATTTTAGCGTTACATGTAGTAAAAAAATCCTTGTTCATTTGGTGCCAAAAAGATGCAGCCTCAATCTTAGTTCTCGCGTTACTAAACAGATGGAACTGTCTATCTCATTTGAATTAAGAATTTTCAGACGTTTTCTATGGCTTTCTACAAATTTGAATAATTGGAGCTACCACCTTTTTGACTATTTTTACAAGCACGAATATACCCAGTTAAATACCTTTTAACGCTTTCTAACACTTCAATTACTGGTGTTTCCATTCATATGCAATCAACATTTTAATAACTCAATTATTTGATAAAAGTGATTTGAAAATATAGAGGAGGACATGAAAATATCTAAATAAATAAAGGCTTAAAAATAATTCCAAATTGCTTTATTTTTAAATGATGCTTCTTTTATAGATAACAGCTCACATCGTTCATCTGTGTAAGGATGTAAAGAACACCTACTTCAGAGAATATTCATAGATAAGCATTTGCGAATTTTCATCAAAGGAAACAGTTTAAAATTTGAATTGCAATGAATTGCAATATATATCAGATGAATTCATTCATCTGCTCATTCACAAAAGAAAATTGTCATTGATCTCAAAGCAAAAGTATAAGTTTAAATTTGCTTTTACATGCCGAAACAGGAGGTAGAAGATGTTTCCTGCTAGTTCTGAACATCAGATTGTCACTAATCTCAAGGCAAATGAATGAAATCATATCTCTTCCAAAGATAAATGCATTGTCGAACTAATAGGTATAATCATTTTTCCATTGTACAGAAACTTAGATCATCATTAATCTAAAGGTAAAGATATGAGATAATGCTTGATTCGAAAGATGGATGATATGCCCTGGTAATAGGCAGAAGCTCTCACCTCAGAGTGAAGGTAAACACTATCTGCTCTTGCGTTTGCTTTAAGATGAGTGACAATCTCGAGGTGGATTCAGATTGTCACTGATTTCAAAGCAAAAGCAAGAAGAGATTGTGTTTCTTATGGCAGATAGCTCGTTTTCATCTATCTTTGGTTGTTTACCTTTTGTGCATAAGACCAGTATGGATGTAGTGTGATTAGAGATTCACTAATTTCCGTATTTTTAAGCTGTATTTCTTTATCTGAAGTTCCTATCATTTGAAAAAAGATATAATAATAAACCAGAAAGAGTAAAATACTTTCATTTAATACATTCAGAAGAAATATAAGATTCTACAAAGCTAACAAAATGGTCACATCAACTTCTGTAACTGCTGATATACTAAAAATTAATTCTTTGCTTTCACAAAATTGACATATTGCATGGATATATTTATGGATCCTCATTAAGATATTTAAATCAAATAATATTGATCTTACATAACATTCTTATGTAATTATTACCGAATTCCGATCAAGACTTCAATCGAAAACTTTTGAGCAGTTTTAGAATAAAACTTTTTAATACCTATCAAGTTTTTTTTATATCCTTCAAGTTTTTTTTATTTACGTCAAAAACATTGATTATCGACCACATAGGCGATTTTTTAAAAATTCGTTTTATTTCTTGTAGTTCAGACATTTTTCTTCCCAAAACAGTTTATCTTTTCTAAGAAAAGGAAGGCCCGACCTATCATCCAGGGTCACAGACTTTTCAATAAAATTTGTCTTCAGCTTCAATTTTTTCAAAACTTTAACTATCGTAAAATTTCTTTACCGTTAACATTTTATCTGAAAAACTAATAGAAGTATTTACATAAAAAATTTCACTACGTTTTTCATATAATATGGGCAATGAAATGAACCAAAAGTTTTATCACTGGTGAAATACTTTTTCATTTATAGATGATTTTAGAAAAAATAAGTAGTGAATTGATTAAAAAAATACATATATATGTATAATTTTACTTAGAACTTTTTTGCATCTCAAAATTTTTCTTTGATATTAGCTCATTTCATTCATCCTAATATTGTATAACTTATGTACAAAGAAAAATAGCATTGATGCATTACAAATTTGGGTAGAGTGTAAACCGTTTGGGTTAAATTTCATCAAAATTTGCTACAAATTTTCTCATTTATCAAAATATATTATATTTTCAAATAATTGATTTTGTATTTATAGTGTTTATTATTGACAGTACATCAAAGAAATATAAATAGTTTTTCAAAATTTTCTCTTCGAACGTAGTCGGATACTTTAACTTTTTATACCTTAGCACTCTTTTGAATACCTATGAAGTATACCTATCTCGGAGTTTGATTTATGATTACTTTCAAGAACATGTAATATTAAGTATTAAATATGAACAAAATATCTACCTTCTTATTATTTTTATACATCATTGTGTCCTCTTTAAATTTATTACAGCAACCGTAATTACGAAAGATATTTTTAAATCTAAGTTTCAGAGATTTAATGGATTCCGATTTTAAAGTCATAAAATACACAATTTAAAGCATCTGAAATAATTTTTTTCGGATTTATTTATTCTTCTATGATTCTATTTGTAATAAATAAGTAACCATCTTCAGTTATCTATTTGTCAAATACATTATCAAAAAACAGCACAAATATTATGTATATATTTTTGTTAAACTAACATTGTATATAATGTCATTTGTAACTTTTCCTTCACTAAATATTATTATGCATAAGAGCATGACATAAAAGTATATTATATACTAGATCCAAAATGCATTTGAAACTGCTTTAAATATGTATAATATTGTTTATCTGGTATGTAAAAATATACCAGAAAACGTATCACAAAACTTTAAGACTATTCTTATGACTCAAATTAAATTTATATATGCAGAAAAGAATTTTTTAAATTATTTAATGTCATTATTATTGTAAAATAAATTATTACTTATTTTGTAAAATTTTTGGCTCACTAGAAATTTAATACAAACATTTTTCCAAAAGAAAAAAAAATTAAAGAAGAATAATTTAGCACAAAAATCCAAAGCAATTTTAAATAAAACAGAAAATCATGCCTTTTTATAAATTGAATATTAAATTTCTTATTAGTAACTGTTCTTTTAAAATCTAAACTAGATTTTTATCAACAAATTTAAATGAAAATTCGCTCTTTCAGATGTTGATTACAGTTTTCATAAAAAATAAGACAAGATTCTGTTATATATTCTGTTGAAAATACTGAATTAAAATGTTGGAAAGTAAAATATGTGATAAGAAATGTAATAATAAATTATGTTATTTTTCCCTGATACTTGAATATCATTCTAAATTATGTACATAATCTTAATATTAAAGAAACAAAAAAAGGATAACTGATCAATGAATGCTATTTTGATGCTTCGCATAAAAAATCAAGAATGCTAAAAATTTTTGCTTAATGATGTAATAGCAAATAGGGAAGATTTCCTCTGATATAACCCTCAGTAATATTTTTGCTTATTAACTTTTACAATAAATTGTTAGATTTTACAAAAAGATTGCTTTTTTAAACTAAACTTTATAGATTTCTCTTTAAAAAGGTAAGATATATGCAAAAATAACTACCATTATGTTTCATTGTTGCTCCAATTTTATTATTTGCATACATTTATTTAAAATAAAGAGATTGTATCGAAAAATTTTTAGTTAATATATATTGAAACTATAAATTATATATACATGTGCAAAAAAGTTTTTAAAAATTAAAACTATCTTTGATGAAAAAGAATAAATGAAATTAATTCCTAGATCAAACAAGGTGACCGTTTCGAGAACTAACAAATCTTATCTATTACTATTACGGACATATTAGGTATTAAATTATCATTAACTTAATTCTTCTTATCATGTAATAACAATTTACTTAGATTTTTAAAATTATTTTTATCATATGATAATAAACTTATTTAGATGAGGTTTCTCGATTTTATTATCGTTTTAATTATTTTTTAAATCAGGCATGTAAATACGTAATTTCCTGTAAATTCAGCAAATCACATGTGTATATACATAAATCATTCCGTAGAGTGAATATCGGTTATAAATATTATTCCGAATTATATTCTAGCATTAATCTATCATTCTACATGATTATGCAGTAGATGAAACTACACGTATAGGTGGATCAGGTTAACATTTTGTGCCATTCTAATATTACTAAATGTTTTTACAGATGTTTCTTGATTTCGAATATCATTGCAATTCCTAAAGAGTGGAGTGCATTTAACCGTTTTATTAATGCATAGGTATTTTATGAAAAGAATATATTTTTTATGAATTCATTTAAGGTACAAAAGTCTTGAAACTATGGATGACTAAAACCATGAATTTTTCAAGGGTGGAAATATCTCTTTATCATTAATTTAAAGCTTACAAAAAAAAAGATGTTGATTCCATGAGATTTTAAAATTTTAATAGTATTCAAAATAAAGGGCTTTCATACAATAAAGTTACTCATACATTATTATCAAATGAATTGATTTTTTGTATGAAATGAAACAATTCAAACATTAAGAAAGTGATGTAGATTAAAGAAAATTCAACTCTTCATGTGTGTTGCCTTTTTTCTATTATCTAATTTGATGACTTTCCTCGTTTTCGGTTAGGCATACTCTTATAATTTTACTTCAAGTAAATGTCTATAAAATACCTGAAATAACCATGTGCTGTATACAATTTTTCTGTAAATTTACAAGGTCTTTCAATTATTTGATTTCAACTTTTAACTTTTAGAAGGAAAGGTAATATCAGAAAACCACAATTAATTAGCCGATCAGCATTTTGTTTTTAAACATAATATTTAAAATTAAAAAAATAAAATAAAAATACATTTTTTAATTAAATGATATCTACATTGAAATAGGATTAAAATAAGTAGTTTCAGGGAAAATTCTAAAGTCCCAAAGTAAATAAATACTCTGAATTCTGGATCTATTAGTCCTTACTTTCCAAAATCTATAAAGTTTGTAGAAATAAATTTCTGGCGTTCAGTTTCCTTTCCTTCGAAAAGTTTATAACTTCTACTGAGTAATATTTATGCCTTTTGTTAAAAGAAAGTAGTCAAGCTTTGAAGTAAAATAAAACCTTTTCAAAAGACTGTGCTTCTCTGTGTTTACGTTTCAGAACAGAAACCTACTCTCAATATGAAACAAAAATTATGAGTTTTCTAGGTTCATTTTATTTCTTAAAGTTTTTCTAAGATTCTTTCTTCACTTTTGCATTGTTAATACAAATTTTTTTAAGATAAACCAAATTTTTAATCTCTTTTTATCTCTAATAGTAGTAGAATGGTATCTTAGACAGAATTGTAAATATTGCTATCTTAATGGTAGTTATGGTCAACTCTTTCTTGTCAAAACAATTTATAAATAACCAGATTGAATAAAATCAAAATTAATTCAAATTTTCAAAACGATATTTTCGAAATATTTTTCAAAACTCTCATTTACATGAAAGACATTCTGCCTGCAATTATTTAAGAGGGGATTTTAACATAATTAAATATTTAAACAAACAAATCATAAGTATAATTTTCAGATTAAGCAAAATTTATGGTTAAAACAGAAATTATTAGATACCAAATAAGTATTGTATTCGTTTTCTTTTAAATTATTTTCAAAACAAGGTCTGAAGGTAATAGATAGTTCATTTTAATTGGACAATTCTAAATCACATGCTGAATTCTTGATCATACTTCAGGCCTTTAGTTAATCTATTGTTTTATTTAACCCAAAAATATTTGATTATTTTTAATCCATTTATATTAATACCTGGACATTTACTTCTAAGATTATTCCCTTATCAAAAGTAAGAGACTTGTTTCCGCTTGTATTACTTAAATTATGAAATACTAAAATATCTAGTATTCAAGTATTTTGACAATTTCGAATTCTAAAAATATTACTAATTACAGATTGTGTCATACTTAAAAAATACGAATATAAATAAATACTTTTTTAATAATATTGTTAAGTAAAGGTAAAATAAAGTAAAACTATCATGCTTAATTAATCCACGATATTTAGGATTTTATATTGAGTTCATAGTTAATTAATAAATTTACTGCGACGAATTTGTAAGTATGAAGTATCAACAAATAAATTTAAAGTAAACGCTTAAAAGTGACCAAAACATTTTATTCATCCGTAGAACTTTTTTTATTTATTTTCTTTCGAGTTGCAATGAAGTTACAATTAAAGAGAAATTTATTTTAAGCAATGAATAATTCAAGTGTAGAATTTTCTTATTGTTATCTTAACTAAGGCAACTATTTTCAGGGATATTTAATATATACTCCACGCTTTAATTTGTAAAGATAACTTCAGCTACCTATCTACCTATTCTTAAAAAAATAACTTTAGTTGCGAAGACCTAATGATAGAATCTGGGTTTGAACAGAAGGTAAAAGGATTCAAGACTCGATTCTATGAAAATTTATTCATGTGTATAAGTTGAGACACATAGGGATGTTATCTAGAATGTTCTAGAATGTTATCTAGAACATCTGGCTATGATTTTGATTATTGCAAATTTAGTTTCAAGATGAATTCTGTGATAGAACGGGATATAAATCTATTGCAATTATTTTTTGAAAAAAATGTAGTAAATTTCAAAATCGACATTTCCGATATTTTTAGTTGATTGTATAGAGGAACGAATTCTAATCAAATGCAAAATAATTTCTCAATGAATTTTATCAGGTAATGACATTTAATTGTGAATCCTAGCATACTTAAAGCTTGTGATTTTTCCCTTTTAAATTGAGTTTAATATAATTTAAAAGTAATCTCAATGTTTTGCTATTTCAGATAATGTTTAGACCGAAAAAATTGTAAGTCACTTTGCCACAATACTGCCATGATGTCTATTTTCCGAGATAATTTTCTGGAACGTAAAAATAATAACATGTCGCTCTCAATAAGAAATGCTTTATAAAATTCATGTCTGTTCTAATTAGTATTAGACTGCTCTAATTTGATTAAATGTGGATTCTATTAGCTTTAAAACTATCATTATATTCACTTCAATTTGTGATTTCAAACTTAATAAATAACCCTGTTTATTATATCTTATACATAAATCAAATCAAAAGATTAACATTAATATTTAGTGTTTCTAAAAGTCTTTTCACCATTTACATCTAATGTAACATCTAGCTGGAAATGATCGAACCTTTATCAGTGCTATATAAGTTATTACTGTTTTGTTCATAGCGAATGACAAATGATCATTTTCCGTTTTGAGATGATAGCAACATTAATTCTTCTCCTTATCAGGAATTTCCAAATAAATTCTTTAGACTTGTCACTTATGACCTGAGAAATATTTCCTTCAGAAATATTAGCTATTATAGAACGATGAACTTCACAGAATCATTACGGAATTTCTAAGGGGCATAGAGTTCCTTTTACGACGTCTCAGATCAATAGTGAGACTGCTTTTCTAATATTAGAAGGTTTTTTTAATCGCTTTTTCAATGACTATCATCATTCTTTGAGAAAATGTTTTTTTCACCAAAATAAAGCTTTATCATGACTATGAGTATTTGTTCAGTAACGATTCATTAAATTACTTATTTTTAGAACTGCTGAATCAATTTACTGAATTAACTTATCCTGCTAGAAGACGATGTACAACTGCAATTGCTATAAATTGTGGTCAGTATCAGTTGTTTCCATTTAATTCATCGAAAGTTGGGATTACAAATGTGATCTTGCAAAATACTAACTGCGTTTGCATAATCAAAAATTACCACATCAATTTTTGAAATATTTTCATCCTTTAAACATGCTGATGAAAAAATCGGGCAAATTGAAACGATAATTAGTGGCGAGAGGTTTCCAAATATGGAACAACGATAAGCCCAAAAATTAACCAATAACTGTAATTGAAAAATAATGAAAGATTCGTTAAATTGTTACACAAATTAAAAATGAAAGAAAATATAAAGAAGATTAAGAGCATTTGATTAACAAGATGTTATTGGAATCGTTATAAATATTTTGTGACTTTTTAAATCGTCCAAGCCTTTGTTCATTACTTTAGTTCAATCGATATAACCACCATTTTTTGTCTATCTACAATGATCAGCAGAAGCGCAAGACCGAGATAGCATGGTTGCGTTGTATTCGTATCCCTAGAATTGGGAGATCAAACCCCGCCTTGCGAACGCTTTCCGTGTGTGTGGCGGTTGATGCACATATAAAACTTCATCTGCCATAAATTCCTCCAAGTCGAGAAAATACCAGTGGGAATACTAGATCAGAGGTAATCATTCTCGATTTAGATCTAAATTAAATCCGTGGATGGATGGATGAACCAATGATGTCTTCCCCGTAAAAAGCGCTATGACGCATGAATAACAAAGGTGCACTCTTGGCCCTAAGTGGTGCCACTGAAACAAAAATACATTCTCCGGGTTTAAATTCGCTGACTTCGTCCGCAAGCTTGTTTATGAGAAGTACCGTTACAAACAACAACAGCAAAACTGCACTTTTTTCTGCAGAATGAAGAGCATCTTCCGTTGACTATGCCTCTTCATGTCCGCAACGACTATTAAATTAAAAAAAAGTTGATCCAAAAGTCAGGAAAAATTTTAAAAATGAATAATTTGAAAACAAATAAAGATAAAAAGATGCAGTTTGCACTAAACGAATGGAAAACAAGCCGGTATTTATGTGGCAACGAAAGCAAAAGTAATTCTGTTGGAGACCAACAGATGGCATTATTGGATTTCTGATGTAGGTTTATGCAAAGAATAGATGTTATGATATAAAAAAGCAATTGCAACAGGTAATGGTAGTCGAAGCGTATGTGCAACGAAATACTGCCCATCGTAGAAAATGCTCTCTTAGTTAAATTGTATTATAAGAACTTGGAAAGTGCCACTATTGCATTAGATCATATTGCTACATGAAGAGTATGTGAGATAGCAAAGGACCAAGAACGCCCTCTGCATTTAATGAAATGACAGCTGATTTGAAACTACAGGTTCTTTGATGTCAGTGAAGTCTTTGGTGAAGTGGACGTCCCCCAGCAACTGCTGATGTTGCCACGACGGTGGTGCATACAGTGCAATCCATGTCGGTGGTTTCTGCATATGAGGAGTGCAGTGCTTGAGAATTTTCGATGCTGAAAGGAATGTCGCACGGAAGAGTCTGGAGAGACTGCGAATAACTCTGAAATGGTATCCCTACAAGTTGCAACATAACAAAAACTGAAATCTCCTGACTTCGACTGTCGCCAAGATTTTACGAATTTGGTTTTGAATAAAATGGAAAAGCAACGCAACTCGTTTCACACAGTGCTTTGGACAGATGAAGCGCATTTCAAACTACATTCAGCGCACGTTCTACTCATTTCGAAACACACATTTTTAGTGCTATGTCGGTTTTCTGAGAGCATGATAAATAAAAAAAAAGGTTTTAACATTGGCAGATTAAATTTGGTATGTGAACTGTAGAACAAATCTGTAGAATTATATCTATTTGATATAATTCTAGAGATTTGTTCTACAGTTCACATACCAAATTTAATCTGCCAATGTTAATCTGCCAATCAAAGAAATCCAATCTAAGGAGACTTCTTCATGTAGAAGCAAACTCAATAACAACAAGTCTAGAAAACAAAACTTAACAAGTCTAGAAAACATACAAGGAGTGTTCAAATAAAAAAGAACGAAATGACTCTGTGAATATAAATAAAGACTTTTCTGAAAGTATACACCATATGCCTGATCACAACGATTCCATTGATTAACGAGCCGAAGGATTTCTGTGGCGTGACTAGACCCAGTTGTTCTCAGCGTCCTTGAGTTAGCTGTCCAAGTTAAATCTGTTCGCTTTCAGATATTTTTTCAAATGATCAAACTCATGAAATTTCATGTCGCCTTGTCCGGGCTGAGGGTGGATGGTCGAGTTGCTCCCACTTAAACTTGATCAGTTCACCGTTGTGTCCCTGGAGACTTGCTTATGTGCATTATCATGCGGAGCAGAGACACACTCTTCAGTCTTTTGTTCTTGATGGACCTGCTTAGTCTTCGGTGTGTCTCTCAGTACACATCGGAGTTAAGGTTTTTCAGTGCTAGTGAAAATCAACAAGCAGTGGATCTTGGACAGCAAACTCAAGGACACTGTGAAGGACTGGATCTAGTCAAGTCCACAGGAATTCTGGGATCAAGAAATCCTTCGGCTCATTAATCACTGGGATTGTTGTGCTCAGATCTATGGTGGACACTTTGAATAAAGTCTTTATTTATACCCTCAATGTCGTTTTGTCCCGTTTTATTTGAATACGTCTTGTAAAACGTACATCGCACCAAATTTTGAGGTAAATGTTGTCATTTATCTGTTTGCATTTTTTATGGATATAAGTGCAATCATTCATAAATGCGTCAATTTAAATCAATGAAAATTGATATGCAATCTTGTGATACAGTTGATAAACATAAAGCTGAGTGAACGTTTTGCTTGCATCAATCAAAAAGAAAAAAATGAGTAATCGTGCGACAGATTCAGTAAAGTGTTAAATTTAAATCAGCAATATTTCTTAACTGTAGCGCAACAATGGCACGCAAGACTTTTTCTGTGTTATCCAAGATCCAAATTTTTAAGCGAGTGCTGTATGTAGGGGAGTGGAGTAGGAAATGTTTTCTTTATAGGTGAGCACATTAGAAAGTTTCTGGAAGATTTTTTTCCTTTGCTCTGAAATATATTCTTTTATAAATGCATTGTAAAATAAACTTCTATTTAATACTGTTAAAAATAGCCTAGTATTTGAATTTGTTTTGTAAGAAATTGCACTTTACCAAATGCTCTTTTACATTAGATTTTCGTACGAATTTATTGCTTTCCTTTGAATATTGCTTTCCATATTCCTATTTCCCTGTATTGGCTTTCCACATCAACAAATAATCATCACGTGATTCACGAGCACAGGATTTTGAATTAAATTTTGTTAAATGAATTATGTTTTCTCACTGAGTGAAAAATTTTAAAAATTATTTCAAGGCGAATAATGGTATTTAAAATTCTTCTGTGCCCATGCATATGTGTTGCATGTCTTTCCCGTGATCTGGACGTCTTGGTTCTAGCAATGTGTAATCTCTGTAAGGTGTCTGAATGTTCTTCTGTGTAATCTCTGTAAGGTGTGTGAATGCGTCCACGCCTGTTAAAATGGATTGTGTAAGCGAATGTGACGCACGAATAAGCAAATTCGTATTCTTGACTCTATTTAGTGCTATTGAAAAAACAAGAGAGTCGCTCATTCGTCGTAATCGCTGGCCGATAACGTTAGTGCTCTTGAAAAATGTCATAAGGAGTAATAAATAGAATTATTTTTATTGCAAAATTATAAAAGTGTTCAAATGCAATTTTATAAAATATAATATTCCTTTAAAAATAAAGTGGAATTTTTGCCTTTTTACTTCCGTAAATCTGAAATAAAATAATAAAATTAGGAAGTTGTCGTCTCTAGAAATATTGAAATCCTTTCATGTGTACTTTTTTGTATAAAGATAAATGTTGAAAAGTTCTCAGTCTTTATAAAATATGTATCTCAGTCTTTAATCTCAGTTTTTTCTCACTGTATACATTTTCTCTCAATGTATCTCAGTCTTTTTAAAGAATGAGATAAAATGTTCACATTTGCCCCCAAACTATGAAAATGTAAAACATTCAGATGTAAAAAAATTCGTCTTTAAGCTACAAATGTTTTTTTTTATTAATTTGTAAAATTTTAAATATGACAAGAATGCTATTAGCTCATCATGAAGTGTTTGTAGCAACTACATAATTCACTTTTAAGTATGCATTTCGTATCTTATTTTCTTAATTTTCTTGTTAAATCTTTTACATATACTGAAACACATTTTTGAATCTGCCTTAAAGTTACAAAATGTGGGTAGATAGTTCAAACTCCGAGGACCGTGAACTAGAAACTCTCTTTTCACTTTAAAAGATAAAAGTGTGACGAGAACGAAATGAGTTTCTCATGAAGAAGGTTTTTGTGGCTACATATTTTAATTTAAAATTCACTATTAAAATTTGTGTTTCCACTTTTTAAAAAGAAATGTTAAAATTTTTGGTGACATCTTGCAGACATTTTGTAGAAAGTAAATACTTTTACCAGTACTAAACTTTGTAATAACTTTTCATATTAAAATTCCATGTAGTTTTAAGAACAGATTTACAACATTTCTGTTTACGTCCATGTGCAAATAATTATATTGGAAATAAAAATCTTAAGTATTTGAATATTATTTTGATAAAAATAATATTCAAACATAAAAATCTGAGATATTTGAATATTATTTAGTCAGTATAAATTACATTAACAAGCTATTAAATATTACATTTTATTAAAACAGCAGGGAAAAAAACAAATCGTGTTAAGGCAAAACAACGTGTTAAAAACAAAAGTAATGGAAATTTTTTAACACCATTTAATATGCTACGAAACTATTATATATATTTTTAACATGTTAACAGAGTGAGACTAAGTGTATTATTTCAATGAAGAGAGAATTGAATATTATATGTGAATTATACGGTTAACACTTTAATAACGTTTCATCATATTACTCAGTAAATTAATTCTTAGTGGAGAACCTTAGTATTATATAGTACCGATTTCAAACACCAAATTTGTAAAAGAAAATATATGATTGATTTTATTTGTTATTCTCCATTCAGATTTAAAAGTAATAATTTCTTTTAAAATTTTTTTTTATTCTATTGCATTTACTAGAAGATTTAGTAATTTAAATCATCAGGAGAAAAGCTCCTTTTCGTTATTTATTGTATTGAATTTCGCAGAATTTGTATATAAAAATTCAGAAATAACATTTTTTCTTCAAATATTTTCTTTTTTCTATATAAAAACAAAGATGATCAAATAATTCTTGATCGGTGAAACATTCCAATTCTTTAAGCATTTAAAAATATATCTATGAATCTTCAAAGTAAACAAACAAACAAAATGATGGATAAGATTACCTGAAGTTTCTTATTGTTGAAATATCTTTAAAAAACTCCTCATTAACATGCATGGCAATCTTAAGAAACATTACATCCATTTCCGAACAACTTCAGGATGTGTCCATTAATCCTCAAGGGTGTATTTATGGAAGAAAGAAAGACAAACATTTGCACATTTCGAAATGGCATCAATAAAAATGTTTTTATTTAACTTCTTATTTTCATACACCATTGCCTGGTCTTAGTCTGCCCCACAATGATCCGTCTGCCTCAAAGGGTTAAGACCTTGAAGAAATCAATAAACCATTACTGGATTTTCTTTTGAAATGATTCTTGATTCGAAGACCCATTATTTAAATCTTGTAATAATTGCCAGGATACTTGAATATTTACTTTGTAAACCATTGATTTATGCAAGTCTTTCAGACAAATAATTTTTGCTAAATGTCTTAAAATGGGTTTTGTGTGGTTAGCCGCTTTCATTTGAACTATCAAAGTTGTTAAAAGATTTTTTTTTGTAAAATTTTGTGTTTTTTAATAAATTACATATTGCCATTAGTATTTATGAAAGTTAATGATATACTTTCTTAAACTTTATGTTAAGAGATATTCAAAAATACTTTTAACAGCTAACTTTTCTCATATATTATATCTATATATCTATATCTATATCTATCTATCTATCTCTCGATTCTAGTAAACAAATGAAATTTTGTTTGTCATTTTTACATAAAATGTATAGATTTTTTTTTATGAAATTTTTTTCAAAAACGTCTTTTTAAACGTACGAGTGCAGATGAACACTATAAATTAAATGCAAAAAAAGACATGTAATTTGGTACACAAACTAAACATCTAAAACTTTTTTTTTTCATAATTTTGACACATGTCCTTTTAATGATTGACTGTTTGTTAATTTGTCATTTCGGATGTCTGCAAAGGCAATAACTCAAAAACACAATTGCTTATATAAATAAAATTTTGGCATGTAATTTTGCTAAATTGTAACTCTGTATCAAATTTTACTTTTAATTGATGATAGTTCCAATAGTTTGAAGTCTTGCTATAATTAAATTAATGGATTAATTGATAACCAAGCTCCAAATGTATGAAAATATTATATTGTCATCCAGAACTCAAAAATTTATCAATTTTAAAATTCTTGGAAGAGAAAAATATTTCAAAAATTATTTTCTCTTCATTTTCGTGCCATGTTTAATATTTCCGGTTGACTTTGATGTGACAAATATTGGTCTGCTAAATACGTTTAATCAAAGGTAGAAAATTCATTTGTAAAAATGCAAGTTAATATTAAATTATTAATATGATAAAAAATTATAAAGTTATACATTAAAAGAGAAATTTACTTTCTAGTATATTAAAAATAAATGTAAAATTTTCATAATTTTTAAATAAACATTTAATTAGAAATATGCATTTTAAATATATGAAAGTTAATGTAATGCTTCATATTTTTGTACATAAACTTCGAGGGATTTCGATAAAGTTTCCAAAATCAGATTTATCAATCATATTTAAACATTTCACTCATTTTATATGAATGTGCTGCTTTCGCATTAGAGTAGCAGAAAGAATCTTTAAATGCATTTGTTTAATAAGCCTTTATGACTTGTGGGTCCTCCTACTCAAGAATTACAAGTTTGGGGGGGGACAAAATGTAGCGTTGACACGCAATAGCTACATTTGTAAAAACAACACATTAGTTGTAGAATGAATAATGATTTGATGTGTCTTTAAAAAAAAGGAAAAAATATATTTTCACATTTATTCATTTGATTTGAATGTATGCATTCTGTTAAAAAAATGGTTATCTACTTTACAGTCAACTTTTGAATGCTCGAAAAAAATATTTATCTATTTTGAACGACAATATGCTATTTTAATGATTTTAGCTTTTTTATTATCTGGAGATTTTTAATTTAGATATTTTTAATTTGCTCCAAGGGTTGGGTTACAACAGCGGTATGAGGGCGAGCGTTTTCATGTTGGAAAACACCTCCTTGAATGCTGTTCATGAATGGCAACACAACAGACTGTATCACTAGACTGACGTACAAATTTGCAGTCAGGGTGAGTGGGATAACCATGAGAGTGCTCCTGCTGTCATACGAAATTGCTCCCCAAACCATAACTCCAAGTGTAGGCCCTGTGTGCCTATGCCTCAGACAGGTCACTAGCAGGCGTTCACCTGGCCTCCTTCTAACCAACACACGGCTATCACTGCGACCAAGGCAGAACCGGCTTTCATCAGAAAACACAACAGATCTCCACTCCTTCCTCCAATGAGCTCTAGCTTGACACCACTCACGTCGCAAACGGCAGTGGTTTGAAGTCAGTGGAATTCACTGTACAGGGCGTCTGGCTCGGAGCTGTCCTTGAAGTAACCGATTTGTAACAGTTCGTTGTGTCACTGTGGTGCCAACTGCAGCTCGAATTTCAGCTGCCGACGCAGTACGATTAGCCACAGCCATACGCCGAATACGACGGTCTTCCCTCTCAGTAGTACCACGTGGCCACCCGGAACCAGGTCTTCTTGAGGCAGTACCTTTCCTTGACCACTGCCGCCAATACCTATGCACAGTGGATACATTCCTGCCAAGTCTTTCAGCAATATCGCGGAAAGAAAACCCACCTTCTCGTAGCCCTACAACACGGCCTCGTTCAAAATCATTTAGCAGAATATAAATGAAAGTACATTATGTCTGTAACAAGTGTATATTTCCAAAATTTCTGTAGCAAATATATGTCCATTTTTTAACGAAAACGGATAGATAAAATGTACAACGTCTGCAAAATGAAATAAAATTCAGTAAGGAGTTTACTATTTTGCAATGTACTTCAGCAATGACAAATTGAAAATAAAAAAAGACTGTAAAAATGTTAAAAACAGCTCAATGTATTGTCAAAAGAAATTCTAATGTTCGCTATATATATATTACGTTTCAAAAAATTGCTTTTGACATTTATATTTCACTGTACCAAGTGTTCTTTCAAAATGAAGGTGTTGATTTATTTTTTATAAGTCCCTTGATGTTTAACCGATGGGCAACTGAGAATTTTATCTATTAAAGAAGGATCTTGACGAGCGCAAACCCACAATAATTGATTCCTTCTAGAAAGTAATGGAAAAAGGAATCAAAATCAACTACCTTTTGAAATTTTACAAAAAAAATTCTTTTTAAGAAATCGTGGCGTAGATTTATGATTCAGAAAAAAAAATGCATCAAATCTAACATTTAATAAAGTTGTTTTTACGTTTTAAATATGAAACGTTTGAAAAAGTACAAACGATCGTGTTATTTAATCCAATGAATTGTAGATAAAATATCGCAAAGGGAAAATTTAAATTAATTTTTTTTTAATTAAAAGATAATTAAATTAAGATATTTTTCTTAATTATTTTTAAATTTAATTTTGAATTCAATTGTTTCTCAAATTCTCTACCAGATGGAGTTATTGTTACAAAATGAAAATTTATTTAATGTAGTAGAACTAATATATTTGATGAGAAAAAGGGAATAGTGGATAAGGAAATAGTGTTTTATCATTAAGAATATAGAAGTATAAAATATTTCGATACTTTAACTCGCGTGTATGTAGGCAAAAATTATTTCTAAAATTGTGTCTGAATAAACGTGAAACAAGCCGAGATAAATAAAAATGTTTCTTTATTAGCATTATTAAAAATGAAAACCCAAATCAATATTCTTCAAAGTAATTTTAAAGAATATTAGAAAACTTGCTATGGTTAAAATAGGATAGATAATGTATATATCCTTTTTCACATAGCATGGAAAATACAATGCAACTGTAATTTTATTATGTAAATGAGTAATCTTAAAATGCATATTGATATTTCTAGGAAGACAGTTGAATTAAACTCCAATTAAATACCGCAACATTTGAAATCTGCCGGGAAAAATTCTATATGAATACTAAGTATGTATATCGAAAAGTAAAACAATAAACACAGAATTTTGTAATAAATAATCTCATAGGAAATATTACAAAAGGCTTACGAAAACTGTTTATAAATAAAAACTCCATAATTTAACTTCAACCATAAATTTTAAAGTTTATTGGAAATTCAAAGAATTGAAGTTTAATTAGTAAAAGTACAAGATTTTTGTTGATAATTGCAAAGATCTATTGTTGAGAATTGTATTTATCGTCTATTTTATATTGAAGGAATATATACATTCTATAGGAATTTTAGAAATTTTCTTTAATTTAAATTTTTAAAACTTCAAATTCCGAAAGTAGCTTTGAATTGTATATTTATGTGATATTAAGTTTTAGAGAATTATTATTATGTTATCTATTTGTATCAAATAATTAAATATTATTAATGATGAATATTTTTAAACCAAAAAACATATTATGAAACTTTTTAAAATACATTATTTTAATCAAATAGTTTGTTAATTTTTTTAATTTAGAACTAAAGCTTTCATTATATTTATTAAAATCAATGATCTGTTTTCAAATTTAGGTTTGTCGTACTCCCTATAGTAGTTTTTAATAACAATGAAGATAAAAGTGCATGCGCCAAACAGTAAGTTGGTGTTCAACGTATCAGAATATTTTATGAAACTCTACAAAATTTGATGTAAATGTATTTATTAATGATAATATGCATCTCTGAGTTTTCAAATTTTAATTAATTATAAATTTAGCATATTTGGGTGTTTCTTTCTCAATAACTACGGAAAAAATTAAAATAAAACATCATCTTCCGATACGAAAATTCTTTTCATTTACACCAGATTTTTGCTGTATGTATTTAAAAAGTTAAAATTGAATCTGCTCACTTAATGCAATATTGTCTGATATTTTTGAATCTTCATTGCTGTGTTGTGTGACTTATAGAGCTTTTCAAGCCCGCTGATTGCTAACAGTTACCAAGCAAGCGGTTGTTGTCTTTTTTCAATAGCGAGAGCTACGCCATATATACGACTTACCTACTTCATGGGTCATGCATCGATTGTCTTTGGGGGATTGTGGATTTTGATTAGCTAAGGTATCCGACTACGTTCGAAACAAAATTTTTTGAAAAATTGAATTTTTGAAACATTATTTAAAACTATGGTTTTTAGATGTATTGTCATAATACAAAATACTGTAAATGCAACAAATTTTTTTGAAAATATAATATATTTTGAGAAATAGGAAAATATGTAATAAATTTTAATGAAATTTACCAAAACTGTTAACACTCGACACACAATTGTAATGCAGCAATCCTATTTTTCTTTGGGCATAAGCTATAGAATATAATGATGAATAAAATGAACCAAAATCTTAAAAACATTTTGAGATGCAAAGAATTTATGAGTAAAAATATACGTATATATGCAATATTCTCATAAATTCATGGCTAAATTTTTCTAAAAACACCTATAAATGAGAAAGAATTTCACCAAAACTTTTGTTTCATTTCATTGCCCATATCATTTAAAACCCTCGCTAAAATTCTTATGCAAATATCTCTTATTAGTTTTTGAGGTATCATGTTAATGGTGGAGAATTTTTGTAAAAATTATAGTTTTGAGAAAATTGAAATTAAAGGCAATGTTTAGTTGAAAAATATTTGACCCTATATGATAAGTCAGGCCTTCCTTTACTTAGAAAAGATAAACTGTTCTGGAAAGAGGAAAGTCTGAACTACAAGAAATAACAATTTAGAAATATGTGGTCGATAACCAGTGTTTTTAACATAGTCGGATACCTTAACCCCTCCTTCAGGTGAAGGGGCACACTCACACATCTGCTATGAATCTGAATCTGCTATGACGCCGGCTCCAATAACTGTTACTATCATATGCTAAAATGAGTATTTGAAAAATCAAGATAAATTTATTTTACTTTTTTTTTACAAAAAGAAATTTATGTTGCTAACATATTTTGAAAGACGATATTTTTTATATCACTTGAATGGATCCTTTTTAGATTTTACCAGAAAAATAAATTTAACTTTTACCCTCACTTTAAACAAAAACGAAATATCGAAAAACAATTCTTTTTTTTAAGCATATTTTTCAGATATTTTGAATTTTTTTTTTTGGTTTCATTTCTGCAACACATATTTCATAACAAAATTTTCCAGAAAATACAGTTTATCTTGTTTTTAAATTGGAAATAATATTACGCATTCTTCCCCAGAGCTCAGAAATGTCAAAATAAACATGAAAGAGTAACGCTGGATTGTTTCAAATTATATAGAATGTGATAAATTTTAGAAAAACGTACAATAATCTCTTGCAGGTTAGGAAAAGCAGAAATATCGAAAATACTTTATTGCATACAGAAGAAATAAATATAATAAATTCTAAATGATTAAATGTAAGAAATGGAGAAAACTTTCGTAAGCGTGGAATTAAAATTCGTATTATTCGCTTTTTACTTCTAGCTTTGGGAAATAACATCTGATAAAATATAAATACGAAATTTTTTAAGAATGTGCGCAACTCTATTTTTTTTTATCAAACCAGCATAGATAGTTAAATCCATATTGAAATAAGTCGAAGATAAAATACAGTAATCGTCTATTTCAAATTCTGATAAATTAGTTTGTGACTAAGTGATTGACCAAACACATTAACAAAATGCCAGTTAGCTCTGAAAATTATATATTTTTGTTAAGAGCACGACACAAACAGTTACAATTTAATATTAATTACACAAAACTATAACACGCGCAAACAGGCAGTGAAAAATATAACATGATACATTGTTGACTACTCGAAGTTATGAGTATTAGTTGATGCTGTTAGAGGGCACGTATAGTTGTTACAAGTTTATTTTTAACACTCCAAATTCAAATGGATAAGCCTTGCTAGAGAAATTGAAAGCTGATTATGCGTAATGTCATTTCCCACTAATTGTTGAAGAGCCACTACGTGGCATCTTCCACTGTTGTCCTTCGAAACGCTGTTTCATTCCAACTGTTCACATCATATAAGTCGCTAATGATTTTAAATTATATACGAATCTATTTGTATAAACCATCTTTACAAAATGTTGGCATTTTTATCGATGAATTCAAGATAAATATAATATAATAAGAGATGTATTGAAATATATAATAATGTAATGTTATATAATAAGAGATAATGTATTCTGTAAATAATAAAAATTTTAAAGAAACATGTTATAATTTTGGCTTACCCTCTTCTCTATTATCGTAAAATACTGTATTATATTTTCAAGATGTTTCTTTTTATTCTCTAATCCAGATAAATATCATGATAATATTGTGGAATATTTCGTGTTAATTAGATTATCTTCCTTAATTTTTTAAAAAAATCTTTAACTATTCTCCAATATTTATCGATGTTTCCTTTTCCAAAATACCATGTTTGAACATGAGAAATAAAAAAAATGAATGCCTTTAAAATAAAATACTAGTTTAAAATTTGAAATATATTGCTTTCGTAGAAAAGCGTATAGACATGCAAATTTTGTCAGGATTAATGCGTTAGTAATTATTGTTACGTTTACCAGTGAAAATATACTGTAACGTTATTGTTTTGCGACTTAAGGTACTTTACAAGCCCATTGACCGTTATTTAACAGATCTGCTAGCACAAAACCTGTTTACAAGGGGATGGGACCTATCACAAACGAAACACATGTTAAAGGACAACCTCGTTCGAACTGGGACTCGAAACTGGCAATTCCAGAAAATGGGAAATACGCGTTATCGCTATACCTGGATGAGGGCACAATTCTACTGTTAAATTAAAATCAATGTTTTTTTTTAACTTTTAGTTATTTAACTTGTTAACTAATTAGTTTTAAGGAAATGTAAGGTTTGACATTCCTTTTTTCACATGACTTCACTTCCTTCTAACATTTATTGATCCGATTATATAGATAATTTTCTTTAATTATTCGATTAAAATCAATATAATAAAAAATACTTTTGACTTCCTTTACATGCATTGTTTTTTTCAAAATTTGTGATTATTTTAGTAATATTTATACGAATACCGATCAGAAAAAATAATGATTATTTTACTGTATTTTCATATTACGCTTTATTTTACTAGAAAGTAATGAAAGAAATAATGGTAACCAATTTCAGCGTAAGATTCGTTTGATTAAAAAAGATATAAATATTTTATTTATTTTATAAAATGTTATCAATAACCATGTACAAAAGGTTTTTTAAAAAGCATTATTTTTCTAAAATCCATCTATTTTATATCCATCAACCACTAATTGTTTTATCACAAAATTTGTTTTTTGGGTTTAAGATCTTATTCATTTTTCTTTGTTATTTTTAGTTATTACTCTCATAAATATTGAAAATTTGTTTCCAGCAAATGCAAGTTGTGCTATTCATTAAATTCAAAAGTGGAATAATCCCAAATTTTTTGTTAATGCAATATAGAAAAAAAAGAAGGGATTTAATTGAAGTTTTGAAAATTCCATTAATATAAAAACGTTATTAAATAAGATGTCAAATCATCGTAAACTGCAATTGAGAGAAAAAGAATCGAGCTATTAAAAAAACACTTTTAAATAAAGAAGACACGCATTTAATTATATCGATTTATTAAATTCATTGAAAATCTAATTTAAAAGATAAAAGAGAACGTCATTTTGCCTCTAGCTAAAACGCAACTATACGAAAGCAACATTATCTTACAATGAAAAATGAAGCAAATTTTTCCACAAAAAAGAGCGAACTAAATTATATTTAAATGTCTTTAGTTTCTAAAACGAGATTTGTTGAAACAATTTTGCTTATTTATTTTATTTTAAGAGATTTGTAATAAAAACTAAATGATTTCTTAAAAATCATATTTTAAAAGCAAACATAAATCTTTAGATTCTATTGTAATAGTTTTAATTGATTACTTCATAAGTTTGGAGGATTGCAGTTAAAATAATCCTTAAAACTTGAAAAATAATTGCAAATAACCAAAATATATTCAACCATTAAATGCATTATTATTTGTTTTTAATTTTTAAAAAAATTGCTTGTTATGAGAAGATATTAATAGGTCACTTAAAAAAATGAGGTATATTTATTTTTAAAAAATGTTAGGTGTAGACTTTTGGCAACAAACAATATTTCTCAAAAATACAGCCTGTATTAAATTTAATTTTCAAATATGACATCAAAATTGATAACTTACCTGAGAGCAGATGAGAGGTAGTTTTTTTTAATAATTAGATAGATCAGTACTTTATAGGGAACTCGACAATAGAAACATTCTCTATGGGTAACACACTTAACTTCATCACCCATCACATTCAAATGTTAAAAAAAACAACGATATAACTTATCCGCCAAAAGAAATATAAACATTTTTCTTTCACACGTTTTATTTGCTAGGATTATCAACATGAATTAAGTAACAGGTACACTTACATTTTTGCAAAAAATTAAATGGAACTGGATGTAGACAACAATAAATATTGAAGAATTAACAATAAATTGAAGCAATGCAGACAATGTGATATTGATTCAAGATTCATCAATGGTAGTCCAATATACATAAATAAATATTTCGACCAGGAAAAGATCCATCGGTGTTCATCAGATAGAGAAATCATCAGAATATTTGTGACATAAATTCACAATTCACATCTAAAATGAATTTATGAAAATCCTGGATTACACATGAATTCATTAACAACTGGAAAATTATGTCTCGTTAATTATCAAATGCAAGTATCTGATTAATTTCAGTACACTTTATTGAAATTTTAAGCTAGTGGTAAAGATGTTTTAAGGGAAAAATTAGACTTAGGCTAATTAAAGTAAAATATTGAAATTCTATTTTATTACAGATATTACAGGGTATTATGAACATCAAATTCATATCAACGCCCACCAGCTGCTGATTCATGAAAATTTTGTGGTAAGAATTTTGTTGCCTCATGGTGGGAATCGGTGAAATAAAGGAGGGATGGATATTCTTAATGAAAAATTTTCCTTAATGAAAAAATGTCGAGCCAATTTTTGAGCGTCATAAACCCATTATCTCGAGTCATTTCGCTCAGCACCAGTTTTATAAAGACACAATAATCAATAACAAAGTTATGGAGATGTTTTATTTTTTAAACTAATTATATAAAGAAAAAGATTTCATCTCGCATTGAATATAATAAACAGGCTGTTTAAGAGTAAATACCTACCGAGGGTTCCAACAGAATATTACTATATCAGAAGGGCGCAGAAATATTCTTTTATATTTTCTTTATATAAAATATTCCTATTTATAATGGCCCATACTATGCTGACAGGTGCTGCTAGGATTGTTTATAAAGATTCATGGAAGATTACTAAAAACAATAATAAAAACGATTCCATTATTTAATATATTTCTAACCACAAAAAGAATGACACTCGACAGCAGTTTATAACTTCAAATAACCAACTACATTTTATGCATGTTTCTTATATAAGACATTTAAAGTCTGTAAGACCCATACAACGTTCATAATGCTTGCTGGATTGGACGATAAAGATTCATGGAGACAGGATTTGTAGCCACAATATCAACAAATATTCAATTTTTTTTTGGGGGGGGGGTCTTCAGTATGTAACATCTCATACCAAACCATATTTGATGTACTCTACTCTGTGGCATGACAGTCCGTTTGGGCCGAGGTCTACGGTGTCCGTATATTCTTTCTTGACCAAGGGTCCTATTTTATAAGGCATAAGTCATGATTAGGTGTTCAGCCTAAGTGTTTAGTTCCTAAGTGCTAAGTGTTTACCCAGTGATTAGTTCCTAAGTGTTAAGTGTTTAGTTTCTAAGTGAGTATTTCAGAGTATTTGAAATATAT